>LPNX011209881.1:100917-147242 GCA_001517045.1 Pseudotsuga menziesii | reverse complement strand
TGCTATATTTTTTTATTCTAGTGTTGGTATTTTTTTTCTCTGATTTTTGTAAAAAATAATTAAATTGTTTTTATATTGTTATAGTATGTTCTACCTCAATCTCTCTCGTACAAATTCGACAACAATGCCAAACAATTCATATATGATATAGGAAAATAGATTAACTAAGTAGTGATATTTTGCATGCATAAAGTGTTTGTTTAATTCATTGTAGAACTTATATTTGATATATTTTTTATTTATGTAATATAATTTTTTTTTGTTAAATCTCTTGATTTGTTTGCATCACTTGTAGATGGTTGTCATCTAAAGAAATCCATAAAGAAGATATAAATTATTGGAGGATAAAAAATCCTTGTCTCATGTGTGAAATGCAAAATCATATACCTTCAGCATTTTTCAATGCACAGGAAGACTACCTCATACACCAAGTTGAGGAGATTGAATTGTGTGGACCTATACAGTCAAGGTTCATGTGGATGGTTTAGAGGCACTTCAAATTTTTGAAGGGTTTGGTTAGACAATGAGCACGTCGCGAGGGTTCTATGGTGGAGGGATATATGGTATACTAGAACATGATGTATATTAGAGAATACCTTCCTAAATTATCATCAAAGCTCAATTTAGATCGCATTTGTGATCCATACTCTAGTAACAGTTTCGAAGGGGAGTAATTCAAGGGGAAAGGTAGATCGAGGGAAATGAAAGGTAATTATTCGCTAGTGGAGATTAAGTATAGTACATTTGACTATTCATTTTATGTATATATATTACTTATTTCATTTTTAATATTCAATATGCATCAATTAAAATTCTATACCATGTTAAGTGAATATACATTTGTACTTAATTGTAATTTTATTTTCATCAAGAAGTTGGTTGTGAGTGGGATGCACTTCATTTATACATCACAAACAATCTTGATTGGATAAAGGCATGGTTTGAACGATGTGAACGATCTGGTCATGGAATATCATAGGAAGGCATGGCTTCATTGGTTAAATCATATCATCGCAATGGACATTCTTACGGAAAGGGAAATCAATTTATCATATGGTTTAAAAGTTAAGAAGGAAAGCATATTAATTAGCCATACTATTTTTTTTTTCAAATATATTGATGTACATGTTTACTTCTTTCTCTGCAGAGCATAAACATGCACTTAATCATGATCAATTCATGATGTAATATTTACGTGTATGGCTTGTTGTAGGTAAAACACCATAAGGTTATGTGGTGCAATTGTCGTAAATTTAGCATCAAAAAGTTGGATGAAATAAGGAAAACTTATGATTGTGGGATAACTGCAGTATTTGAGGTGACCAATGTTTCCTCTAGAAGTGGCATACATCTAGAAATCTCGAATAAATGATACTATGGGTATTTGGAAGATATTATTCAGTGTGATTTTAACTCCTTCAAATTAGTTCTGTTCATTGTCAAATGGTATAGGTTACAATTGAATCAATGTGATCCAAATAGAACTATTATTGAACATGATATTGGATTTATAATGGTTAATACAAGGTTGTTTGAGCCAAGAATGGATCCCTATGTTCTTCCAAGACAATGTGAATATGCCATTTTACTCTGAGGTTCCAGATAGAGGGGGTTGGTCATTTGTCGTGAGACACAATCGAAGGGGAAGGTTGATAAAGTATAATGTGGAGGAATATAATGAAAAGGGTCTTGAATAAGAAGATGATTTTGAGGATGATCAACATGAGTTAGATGATCATTTTCTAGAGGAAGATGACAGAGAATTAGTTGAATCAGATGATGTAGCAGATAATATCCATGAAGATGATATCGATGATGACAGGATGATCGAAATTGACATCGATGATGACAATGATATGGTCAATCCTTACAATGTTGAATATGGATTGGATGATACAGATGATGAATTGGATGAAGAAGATGATGAATTCCATTAAATTGTATGAGGTATGCCTTAATATATCTACTCTACTTTATATATGAGGTATTGGATTTTTTTCAATTTTCTTGTATGTTGGCATATGTTATAAGAGACATTGCTTCTTAAGTATGAAAAAAACACAATAAATAAATTTTTTGTACATAGATTGTGTTGGGTTATGGCGAATTGAGAGTGACATGATGGGGGGGTTCAGATGAAATTCCACCTTCATGTGGTTGGCCTTGTTTAGTAGATGCTATTAAATTATTCTTGAAACAAAGAGAATATAGGTAATGTAATGCACTCATTTTCATCGACATCATCATCCTCATATTCATTGTCATTATTATAATTGTCATCATCCTCATCGTCATCATCCTCATTTTCATCATCATCATCATCATTGTTATCATCATCATTGTCATCATCCCCATCGTTGTCGTCGTCATCGTCATCATCATCATCATCATATTCATCGTCATTATCATTGGCATTGTCATCATCCTCATTGTCCTCATCATCCTCGTCCTCATCGTCATTATTTTCATTGTCATAATCCTCATCGTAATCATCATCATCATTTTTATCATCATCATCATTGTTAGCACCATTTCTGGACTAAGTAATTGGTAAGGGATGTGGCCAGTAAAAGGATGAATAAGGTGTATAAATTTTCATATCATATGACCTTAAATATTGTTGATAAGGGTCTGCAGGAATTTGAAGGGACATTTCTATATTAAGAATGCCAAATACTTAAATAAATTTTGATTTTTGACCTTGAAATGCATATAAATGAAGAAATATTCCCTTAGTTGAATAAGAACAGGGAATGGATGGCTAGGATGCATAGTGCAGAAGATCAAAGGCCAAAAATAATTTCTACCAAGGTTTAGTCGGGAGCGGAAAGGAGACAAAAACAAGTTTGAGGTGTAAAAGTGATAAAACCCGACTTTTGCCCCCCACATTCCGAGGTCTGATGGTCAAGGAGAAATTCTGCACAATTAAATGGCTCAGAAAGAAGCAAAAGGCAGAAGCAGAAAAGGTAAAGTTTCAGGTTGCATAACTTGGAAAACCCAATTTCCATTTTTCCGTAGTCCAGATCTAACGACTCAGAACGTTTCCGTCAAAGATCAACGATTCAGAAAGACGGGAGCACAAAGATAAAAATTGAACTTCGAAGAAGTTAAAATCCCTATTTTCGTTCTTCACAGTCCGAAGATCCAACAGCTCATATCGCTTCCTCCAAAGATCAAGGGTCCGGAAGAGAACAAAGGGAAGAGATCAAAAAGCTGAAAAATTAAGGATGTGGTCATGAAAGGTTGAAATTTTGCATTTCGCGACCCTCCGGATCGACGGTCTGAAGAATTTCTGCGAATATCAATGGTCTGGAATACAACAAAGAGGTGGATATTGGAAGGAAGAAAACATAAGCATTTGGTCAAGAATAGTTAATGTATCGCCTTCAAAGATCCACAAAATCTATGGTTCAGGGAGATCCCACACAAGATCGACGATGTGAAAAGAAAAAGATGGAAAGACAAATATCAGAAAGCTGAAATGTAAAGTTTTTTTTTGTGAAATGTCGAAATTCTAACTTCTGTCTTCCATAGCCCATAGCTTGATTTCATATCAACGGTCGAAAATGAATCCTGCGAAAATAGATGGTGTGGAAAGAAAAGGCAGAAACGAAAACATCAAAAAGCGGAAGAAACGAGATTTTGGTCAAGGAAAGGTAGAAGCCTTCTTTCCACTTTTCATGGGATTCAGATCAATTGCGGGAAAGGTTTATGTTTAAGATCAACAGTGAAAAAAAGGGGAACATGTGCACAAGATACACATAATTCCTGGTACGCGGAACTTGGTAGGCCCCACAGCTTTCAACGACCCATATCACTTTTGATCTCAGATCTATGGCAGAGGTTAATTTTGCTAGATGAACCTACTCACTCAAAGTTGATAGGCATTTGCGCGATGAGAAATGTGCTTAAATAGCATTTTCTCCCCCTGTTGGCTATCTTGCTCAGAAATCAAAGCCACAAAATTCATTGTAGGGAGTTTGATGAGGCATGAATGAACGGTCAAGATCTAAATAGGTGCAGATCTACGACTGGAAATTAGTTTGCTGGTTAAAGATGCAAGGAAGGATAAAAATAGTTGCAGGTTGGGTGGAAATCCTCTGATCGTTCGTTTTTAGCAAGCGAGCCTGAGTGCCTGCTATCAAAACTCTCCAACTGATCCACCATGTGCATTCTAGTGTGATTTTCTGTCTGTTTTATGATCATGGAAAATATGCCAGATCATCATTTGTTAGGATTTTCATTTCCATGCTGCAACTGTTTTGGCTCTATTTCGAGGTTGGTCTCAGGAGCCTATGACACTATAAATATGCCCTCAATAGAGGAAGACAGGGTTGGAACCTATGATGTTCTAGGTTATGTAAATTTAGATTTGCCCTTAATAAAAAGGACAAAGCTGAATGCAGACTTGTTGCTGCAGATATTCCTATGTAATTTCCTTTCTTATGTGTAGGCCTTCTTGTTAAAATTGCCTTTATGTTTTCTTTCATATCTGGAATGAGTTTGTAATAGTTTAGAATTCATACGTGTTTATTCTCTAACTATTGTTTTAGATATCCACAAATCCTTTCAACCAAAGTTAATGCAGAATTGATCTTCTCGGTGCTCTGTGTTAATGGACTTTCATTCTTTCTTCTTTATCACCAAACCAACAACATTATGAATGTAACCAAGTGCTACCTTTCCTTTGTATAATTTCACCTGTAAACAGCTCTGTGATTCATGAGTGAATCACATAATTAGCTTTCAACTTGAAGTTGAAATATTTTCCAATATATTTGTGAGTGTTGTGCACACTATGAACATTTGTCAACATGAGACTAAAAAAAAAATCCAAAGAAATTTATAAAGGTGGCTAGAGAATTAAGCTTAAAGTTGAAAATTGCAGATAATTATAACCTAGCATATTTACAATAAATAAGCTATTACATTGAATACCCATGCATACATAAGAAAAACCACCATCATAATCATCCCATGATGATCAGTTTCACCATGTGACATATTAAACCCAACAAAATTTGATTATTCTTTTATGTACCCTAAAAACCATAAATCATGGAGAAAAATGTCAAGATTAATTCTTTCCTTAAAAAAACCCAAACCCAAATTACTGGGAGTAATATTTTGATGGTTTGGTTATGTATTTGAAGGTCATATTAAATGGAGTTCCATGCTTGGTTATGTCATAAATTTCACTTGGAGGGATACTTGGTATCAAAAAACCATACATATATGAATATGGTATGTAGTGCGTGTTTTTTTCCTTAATGTTCATTGCACCCCATGTTCTACATTCATCCCACACTCTATAGGTGCAGGTCTTCTACCCATTAAGATTTATAGTTAGATGAAAGAAGCACATAGGATAAGATTGATCCTATGTATTTTTCTTGGATATTAGGATTCATTGAGATAAGATTTTAATCAAGATCAGTGCATTGATCAACAATAGCAAGTGTGCTTCTTAAAATTTAATTTCAACAACTTGGAGTCACCATATCCTACTCATTTGATATTTTGAACAATGTGTGATTGGATTGTATATTTTGGAATACTCATTAATTGACAAGTTCTTCCATCTAATGCTCATTTTGTAAAACATACAATATTAAGGAAAATATATTTGGCCATTGGTATTAGTTGAAATGAGCCTTATATATTTATTTCCCTACCTTCTTAATCCAATCCTTTTCCAATTTTTTCTATACTATTGTAAGAAGTTTCTCCTTCCCAGTTGACTTAACAATACACCCTTATCTATGAAAGAGTTGAAAGAGATGAAAAACTATATTTGAATTTATTACAACATTACTTTTCTGGATCTAGCTTTATTTTTTAGATATGTTTATATAGTGATGATAAAAATATATGTCGAAATATACTTTGATAGAGATAAAATATTAAAGTCCTTGTTCTTGTCGGTCCTATGGGTAAAAGAAGTTGTTTCTTCACCTTTATGGTACACCTTACTCTTGTGGGCATGGGGGTTTCCTTACCATATTGTTGTGACACCTTTAGTTGAATTATGGTCCTTTATCTTCTACTTGGTCATAGCGCCCTTATTATGTGTGGTATCTTGACCATCTTTAGTATGATGACTTAACCTTATTATTTTTATTGTTTTATTGTTACATGACCATATGACCTTTGGTACCCTACTCTAAGTCAAATCAAATTTATTTTATGTTTTATTATGGTAACCATCCTAAAACCTAGAGTTTCCTAAGTTACCCTTCTAGAAGACTTGCTGAGATTATATATTATGTTCTTAAGTTCACTCTTAGAGTATATTGGCATGAAAGAAGTATAGATTTGATCTTTGTTGGACACCTAGGGTTATTGTTGTTGTAAAGTGGACATTTTTGGACCTTTGCTGCTTTCTTCTCCTTATGGATTGAGTTGTGACTATATTGTCCCTTCTCGAGTAGATTGTGACTGTTAGTGACTATTTTGTGACCTCCTTGAGTAGGCCATGACTGCTAGTGAATTTCTTGTCACCTTCTTGAGCAAGCCATGACTGATTATGAACCTTCCTGAGTAAGTCATGACTGTTTTCGTGACTTGTAAGCTGGGTCATGACTTCCTGGAGTCTTCCTTGACTGAGTTGTGATCTCCCTTCCTCCTCTCTTGGTCAGATATCCTAGGTGGCACCTCTTCTAGAGATTCTATACTTGTGGTGTGATCTTCCCAAGCTGAGTCATGGACGATTTAAGCCCTCTGGGAGTAGTCGGTGACTTTATAAGCCCTATAAGGGAAGGTCACGGATTGTAGAATCCTTCTACGGCTTGGTCATGGACTATGAGTTCTTTTCCTTGTTGAATAGTGAATATTTAAAGCCTTTAAGGATTGACTGTAACTCGATGAAGGCCTCTGAGGCTTAGGTGTAACTTGTTAAGTTCTATAAGAGATTTTAGTGACTTTTTAAAGCTCTACAGGGTTAAGTTGTGGTATGAGGTAGTCTATACAAGCTAGGTCATGGACTATTTTACCTTTCTCTAGTTGTTTATACTTTTGTAATATCCCCATTCAAATAATTGTATAGCATGAAAATTCCATCAATCCTACTAGTTCCCTAGGTTGGGTGGAAACATTGGGAAGTTAATAAGGGAGATAATAAATGGTGTTGAGAAATTAGAAGGAATACATATTTATTTTATGTATTTAATTAAATGAATTCAATTGAAAAATGAAATGGATATGGATAATGGAGACACATGGAGACTATGGGGCCCACTCAAGCTAGAATTCCTATGTTAAATGGCATCCTCCTTTTGTAATCTCGAACCTATGGGAAGCCTAATTTTTTTGGATGGATTATAAAGTTAATATACTTGTCCATATACTTCATAGGTCTGATTTGGGATGAATTGTAATTTACATGGGGAGAGGAATAACCAAATGGGATTTTCATGGACACTTGCCTAGATTCCCCTTACATTTATGACATCTATGACACCAATGATGGAGATTCTATGATAGTTATGATACAAGTCGGATATGAAGGCTGAAATATTACATATATGACAAGTCAGGCCTAAATATAACATCTTAGAGGGCACTCATGGGATTTGGAGAAGGCCAATATGCTCCTACTCAAATTTGGGTGAAGAGGGAAGGTGAAGAGAGAGGCCACATGGCATAGCATGAGCATCCACACCAACTCGACTTGGATTTGATTTATGGATGTATTTGGAACCTTAGAAGACCAATAATGTTTATAAAATGTAGGTATCAACCATGATAAGGCCCTTTTGATCATTTGTGAAAATTGTTATTGTGAGGAGAGAGAGCTAGTGGATGACTAGTTCATGCCTTATCCAATTTCGAGGGTGAAATATTCCCATCCTAGTTGGTGTTTGGAGAGGCTAATAAGGTATTTCAAGGATATTAAATGGAGTCATAAGTTATAGGTGAAATATACATCATCTCATGGACATATCAAGTTCAGCTTGTTCTTCCTTTCATCTCAAGTTTTCTCACCATATTTCAGCTCTATGGAGTGAGGCGCACTTGGTGAGATATTCATCTCTTTGATGGAGATTATCTTTCTCTAGTATTTTGTATTCTGATGTAAATTATATTATATTTAATTTCAAAAATCTCTCATGTTGAAAGGCCAAGAAATATCATGTATTATTGCTCAATAATGAAGAAATAGTGCCATTTCCCCACTACCTTGTTGTAAACTCTTGTAATCTTGAAGGATTCGAATGGATGTATAAAATATTAATTATTTATGAATGAACAGACTTTTATTAAATTATATTATGGGTTTCATGTTTAGTAACTGATAATTTTTAGCCATTGGGTCGAATTTCATAGCAAGTTGGAGCAAACTACACCTCATTTCCCCAAGGGTCCAAAACTAGTTTTTTTTATATCTGATTGAAAGAAGTGATAAAAGCCATGGGAGGCTAATTTTTTATTCATATGATTCTCTTATAATGGGTTATACACATCCCATGCTTCAATCTAAGAATTTGATTGGGTTTCTGCACATTTGGGAAGCCATTTCTACCACTTGCAGAAGTGATTAGAGGGCCATAATACATCCCTAAAAATAATAATTAAGTTATTATATAATCCATACAACTTGTATGAATATTTGGGATCAATTGGGCTGATTTGGAGACTAAGACACTAAAAATAGTGAAGAGCCAAAATTGTAAAAAAATGGAAAATTGGGCATTTTGGTAAAAATTTTAAGAAGGGACATTACAGTGGTATCAGAGCATGGTATTGGCACTTGATGGTGTTAAAAAGGAGTCAAAGCAATAAACCACCACCCTTAGAATCTGAATTGGAAGGTTCTCATCTTGTAGAAGAAGAACTAGAAGAAAAAAAGGTACCTTTGACTAAAGCTCTAGCTCACGAGGGAGAAGACTACACTAAGGAAAAAATGGAGTATCTCAAACTTATAAAACCCCTGTTTGAAGAAGTATCCAAGTACATGACCCAAAATATGGTAGACATGAACCAACATATAGCGAAAGGATTCGAATTGATGGCCAGTCAAATGGGAAGCAAAGAGATAATAGGAGATAGTGGTAGTTCACAATTAGTAAAAAAAGAAGACAATGGGTGAACACATTTTCTCACAAACAGGACCTCATAATAGACCCCATGAATTTCAGAGCACACCAAGGCATACTGCACCTAAATTTCTTATTCCCAAAGAAGATACTAACATTCAATTTGAAATTGATACAATAACAAAAGAATGTGATAAATTGGATGAAGAGTGTAGGAGAAGTATAACATTTGAGAAGTACTTCACCATGGAAAAAAAACTCAAAAATAAGGAGGACAATAATTATCTACACAAAAACAAAGAATTGAATTGTGCCATAGGTAAAGTGCCACTTCCTACTTTTGAGGGTTCATCTCAAAGTTCTGCTAACACTTGGGTGCAAAAATTGGATGTGTATTTTTAGCTGGATCCAATGGTGGAAGAAGATGCTTTAAAAATGGCTATTTTGCACTTGGATGGAGATGCCAATGAATGGTAGTTCCATGGCCTGAAAACCTTGGGTCATTATCCTATTAAAACATATGGGGACTTTGTTGATAGGGTATTATAAAGGTTTGAGTAAAAAGATCCAGAATTGTCTTTCAAAGAACTAGCACAATTGAAGCAGGTAGGGACTTCTATTGAGTATATGTTGGAATTACAAAGATTATCAGTTAAGGTGGCTAATGTATATATGGGAAGGTTATTATTTATGTTCAATGAAGGTTTGCAGAGCCCTTAAAATGTTTGTTCAAATACAACAATCCTACTAATTTAAATGATGCAATGAGCTTGACTAGAGATCTTCAAAATGTGCTTCCTAGAACAAGATTTCCTTCCAAGCCTAACTTCAGATTTGAAAGAAAGACTTGGAAAAAGGATGCACCTGATAAGAAGTTTTAGAAAAAAGATACATTTTAAAAGAATAATAAATAATGACAAAACAGGGATGAACTTTGAAGGAAAAAATTGTGCTTCACATGCTTCCAACCATGGACATTGGGGCATAGATGTGCTAAAGGAAAATCTCAATACATAGAAGTATTTTCTCATAATGATGAGTATGAAGGGGGTATGGATGAATAATGGAACATTTAATATCAATATGAGGCATATGGTATAGTAGCTGAAGAAGAAAATCAGCCGTCACCGGACAAAGCAAGAATGGCAGTACTTTCAGCAGTGTCTCGCTATCACACTATTCAATGCAAGAGTGTGGTATTGGGACAAAGAGCTTCAGTTTGGGTACATGGAGGAGCTAACCATAATTTAATTGATGTAGAGATGGTGGAGAAAATAAAGATACCAAGTGAACCATTCGATGGCTTCACAGTTCTCATTCCAGGTCACAACACAATGCAATGCAACACATGGGTTCCAAAGCTGCAAGTCACCATAGGTAACTATACATTTGTTGATAGTTTTTATGTAGTTTATGTTGCTGATACTAATGTAGTATTGGGAGTGCAATGTCTGTATTCTATAGGATATTATTCAGTAAATTATTGAATTCCTGAAATGAAATTTCAAGATTCAACAGGTGTACTAAGGGTTGTGAGAGGGCAACACACTTACCCAAAACAGGTAGTAAATTGCAATAGTATGAGATCTATATTGATGCATGGTGATATAGAATGGGATTATGAATTTTATATCACCTCTCCCAAGCCAAAAATCAGAGTTGTTAAACACCCAAAGGAGATAGAGACACTTTTGCACAAATATGAAATTTTTTTTAGAGATCTTCCACATGGTAGACCACCTAATAGGCGGGTTGAGCATAACATTTTTTTGGAGGAGGGTACTTCACCCATTCAGATACCACCTTATAGACATCCCAAGAAGTTGAAATATGATATTGAGAAGGCCATTCAATAACTCTTAGAGTTGGGACTCATTAGACCAAGCTCTAGCCCTTATGTTTCTTCAGTAGTGTTGGTAAAGAAAAAAGTTGGAACTTTGAGGATGTGTATAGACTTTATAGATTTGAACAAGAAGACCATCAAGAATAGATATCCTATTCCTAGGATTGATGAGATCATGGATGAGCTATTTGGAGATAATTATTTTTCCAAAATTGACCTTAGATCTGGTTATCACCAAATTAGGATGGAGGAAGATGTGCAAAAGATTGTTTTTCGATGTCATTATGGTCACTTTGAGTTTCTTGTTATGCCATTTGGGATGACTAATGCTCCAACTACATTTCAATAATGTATGAATAGAATATTTTTTAAGAATCCTAGAAGTTTTTTTTAATATTCTTTGATGATATTCTCATTTACAGTAAAACTTGGGAAGAGCACTTGCAACACCTAGAGATTGTGTTGAAAACTTCGCAGGAATAGTTTTTGTATGCTAAGATGTCTAAATGTGAATTTGGAATGAAAGAACTATTATATCTTGGTAACATTATTGGGAAATATGGAGTGAAAGTGCACATGGAAAATATCAAGGCAATTTTAGAATGGCCATCACAAAAAAACCTCACGGAATTAAGAGGCTTCATTGGAATATGTACATACTACAGGAAGTTTGTGAAAGGGTTCTCCAAGTTGACTTCTCCACTCACTGATTTGACTAATAAGGATGCTTTCAAGTGGAATGAATATGCTGAAAAGGCCTTCCAAAAAATGAAAGAGGTAATGAATAGTTGTCCCATACTTGCATTACCTGATTTTTCTAAGCCTTTTGTTGTTGAATGTGATGCCTTAGGTGGAGGAGTAGGGGCTGTCCTAAAGCAAGGCCAACACCCTATAGAATTTGAAAGCAGAAATTTTCAGCCTCATGAAAATATTTACTCCATATATGGAAAATTGATGTTGTCCATCATGCATTCCTTGGTCAAATTTCGACAATACTTGGTAGGCAACAAGTTTGTGGTGAAAAATGACCACAATAGTCTAAGACACTTCCTTACCCAAAAGGATCTAAATGAAAGGAAACAAAAGTGGGTAAGCAAGATCCAATATTATGATATTGATATTTAATATGTGAAAGGAAAGAATAACATTGTATAATATGCATTATCTTGAAGACCTTATTTTTCTCTCATGGACATTGCTAAAAATTGGAAAGACATGCTACTAGTTGAATATGCCAAAGATAAGTTTGATTGTGATGTATTATATGGACTCATGGGAGATGATAACTACATAATTTTTAATGGGATGATATAATATAAGGGAATAATTTATTTGTTTCAATATTCAGAGTTTAAGTACAAAGTTTTGCAGGAATCACATGATTCCCCACTAGTAGGCCATCCGGGGATCTTCAAAACCTATAGGAAACTAAGGAAAAGGTTCTATTAGAAGGGGTTGAAGAAATATGTTCAGAATTATGTGAATTAATGTAAGGTATGTTAGAAAAACAAATCATAACTCACATACCCAGCTGGTTTATTACAACCATTTCCCATTCCAGAGCAAAAATGGGACAATATATCGATGGATTTCATCATCGGTTTGCCCAAATATTTGGGAAAGGATTGCACATATGTGGTAGTGCATAGATTGAATAAATTTTATCATTTATTTTATGTTACATCCTATTTTAGTTCTGCACAAGTGGCTGACCATTTTTTCAAAGAAATCTTCATATTGCATGGGCTCCCCAAGAGCATTGTGAGTGATAGAGATGGTAGATTCATGAGTGCTTTTTGGCAAGAAATTTTCAGATTGGTGGACACTCACTTGACTCCAAGTACAAGATAATATCCCAAAAATTATGGAAAAATAGAGAGGGTGAATAAATGGTTGGAAGGGTACCTCCGAAACTATGTGGGAGAACAACAAAAAGCTTGGACAAAATGGCTACACTTGGGTGAGTTTTGCTACAACACCACCTTTCACATGTTAATAGGGATGTCTCCTTTCAGATAATTATATGGTTATGATGCAAATACATTTGTTGATATGATATTTGGTGATATTATAGCTCCAAAATATAAATATTGGGTGGAAGAAAGCCAAGAAATTTTAAAGCTTTTAAAATACAATTTGCAGGTTGCCCAAAATCAGCAAAAACATTATGCAGAAAAACATAGAGAGGAAAGGACCTTCCAGGTTGATGATTTAGTGTATTTGAGATTGCATCCATACAAACAAACATCTCTCAAAATTAATGGAGAAGAAAATATAAATCCAAGATACTATGGGCCCTACAAGGTAATCCAGAAGATTGGAGAAGTAGAATATGAGTTGGAACTTCCGGAAGGGAGTAAAATTCATAATGTATTTCATGTTTCTTGTCTCAAGAAAGCTATTCATTAGAAAATTGTCATTTAATATACAATATCTCCTTTTGATGATGAAGGACATCTCACACTTATTCCGGAAAAGGTTTTGAAGACAAGGGAGAGGAGATTGAGGAGCAGAACTATCAAAGAATACTTGGTGCAATGGAAGGATCTACCAAGTCAAGATGCCACATGGGAAGAGGAGAATATTTTGCAGCATAAAAATCTGAAATTTATTGAGGACAAGCAATATTTGGTGGGGAGAACTGTAATATCCCCATTCAAATAATTGCATAGCAAGAAAATTCCATCAATCCTACTAGTTCCCTAGGTTGGGTGGAAACATTGCGAAGTTAATAAGGGAGCTAATAAATGGTGTTCATAAATTAGAAGGAATAAATATTTATTTAATGTATTTAATTAAATTAATTCAAGTGAAAAATGAAATGGATGTCGATAATGGAGACACATGGACACTACGGGGCCCACTCAAGCTAGAATTCCTATGTTAAATGTCAACCTCCTCTTGCAATCTCGAATCTATGGGAAGCCTAATGTTTTTGGATGGGTTATAAGGTTAATATAATTTTACATATACTTCATAGGTCTAATTTTGGATGAATTGTAACTTACATGGGGAGAGGAAGAACCAAATGGGAGTTTCATGGACACTTGGCTAGATTCCCCTTACATTTATGACATCTATGACACCAATGATGGAGATTCTATGACAGTTATGACACAAGTAAGATATGAAGGATGAAATATGACATATATGACATGTAAGTCCTAAATATATCATCTTATAGGGCTCTCATGAGATTTGGATAATGCTAAGAGGCTCCTACTCGAATTTGGGAGAAGAGGGAAGGTGAAGAGAGAGGCCACATGGCATAGCATGAGCAACCACACCAATTTGAGTTGGATTTGGTTTATGGATGGATTAGGAACCTTAGAATACCAATAATGTTTATAAAATTAAGGTATAATCCATGAGGATCCCATTTTTATCATTTGTGAAAATTGTTATTGTGAAGAGAGAGAGCTAGTGGATGACTAGTTCACGCCTTAGCCAATTTCGAGGGTGAAAGATTACCATCCTAGTTGGTGTTTGGAGATGCCACTCAGGTATTTAAAGGATATTAAATGGAGTCATAAGTTACATTTTCAAGCTACATCATCTCATGGACATATCAAGTTCAGCTTGTTCTTCCTTTCATCTCAAGTTTTCTCACCATATTTCAGCTCTATGGAGTGAGGCTCACTTGGTGAGCTATTCATCTATTTGAGGGAGATTCTATTGCTCCAGTATTTTGTATTATAATGTAAATTATATTATATCTAATTTAATAAATATCTCAGGTCTAAATTCCAGGAAATATTATGTATTATTGCTCAATAATGAAGAAACAGTGCCATTTCCCCACTACATTGTTGTAAACTCTTCTATTCTTGATGGATTCGAATAGATGTATAAAATATTGATTATTTATGAATGAATGGAAATTAATTAAATTATATAATGGGTTTCATGTTCAATAACTGATAATTTGTGGCCATTGGGTCGAATTTCATAGCAATTGGAGCAAACTACACCTAATTTCCCCAAGGGTCCAAAACTAGTTTTTTATATCTGATTGAAAGAAGTGATAACAGCCATGGGAGGTCGATTGGTTATGAATATGAGTATATTATAATTTATTAGACACATAACCTGATTCAATTTAATAATTTGATTTTTTTTCTGCACATTTGGGAATCCATTTCTACCGCTTACCCTGGGGGGGATTTGAGCCCAAAATTGCCAGTAAAATCATCTATCTTGTTCAGAATTTAGTACAGACTTTTAGAAGTGATTGGAGGGCCATAAAAAATCCCTGAACATAATAAATAAGTTAGTATATCATTCATACACCTTATATTAATATTTGGGAGCAATTGGGCTGATTTGGAGACCAAGACACTAAAACTAGTCAAGAGCCAAAATTGTGAAAAAAATGGAAAATTGGGCATTTTGGTAAAAAATTAAAAAGGGAAATTAAAAATTTCTCTATAATACTATGAATATGGTGAATATAATATGGTGATTTCCCTAGTAGGGATGTGGAATGTGGTGACCTCCTCCATCTAAGTTGTGACTACTTGCAGCCTCTAGGGTTGATCCTTGACTACGTTAACTTTGTTGTGACCTCTTAATGGTATCTAACTGTAGTTGGGACTGATTATATATGTTTATATGGTATTTAATATTGGTTATTGGGATGTATTGTTATTACTATGGGTACCTAACCTAAACCATCATCACTCTAACTCTCTCTCTCTCTCTCTCTCTCTCTCTCAAGGTATGTCTTTTGACAACTTGCCCATATAGTGCTAAGAGATGACTCAAAATTTTTGAGTATAAGGAAGATCCAAACTATATATAACTAGAATTATTAACTTTCATTAGTTTAAATTCAATTTAATTTTGTTATTGTTTATGTTCTATACATTGGAATGTTTAATTCATCTCAAGGACCAACTTTAATGCAGTGACCACTGGAGTGTTAAAGTTGAAAGAAATGAAAATTATGTTTGAATTTATTACAATAGTACTTTTCTAGATCTAGATATGTTGTTTAGTTATGTTTATGCATTAAAGTATGAAATTTAAAATTTTCTTATATCAACTGTACCCTAACTCAAACTTCAACAATAAAAGGCCATGTTCATTTGATTGACCTACACCCTAAATAATTACAAAAACATGGTCCCATGTATTAGAAAACTTTATTATTTCCTTGGCCATATTAAATCTTAATATGATTGTGATATCCTTGCAAATTTGGAAATCTTGGAAATCCAAATTGGAACCATCTTCCAACTGTTCCAATACCTAAGATGGTGTGTGACGTAAAGATTGTTTGTCTTCAGTGGATAGAGAGGATTAAGCGATTCACTCTCTTTTACAAAGTGTGCAAGGACACTTTTACCACTGAAACAGAATACACTAGCTCCTACAGGTTTGTACTGAAGACAATTCAGGAAGGACGAAATTTTGTTGGGGTAAAAACCTTTTTATATTACACTATGTTGTATCGTATCATCAACCATATACTTCCCCCTAAGACTGTGTATTTGGTTTTGCATGGTTAATCATGAAATTTAATTTCAAAGTAATATGTGTAACTTTAAGGTCACTACTCACATTGAGATTTGATAAACCATTAACAAAAGGCCATGTGGCATCAAGTCGTTGCATCAATAATGTCATGAGTATGCCATGTGTGCAGGATAGATGAGTAAGGTATTGTTGAGAACATTAAATAAATATTATAAGGACACATAGAACACTCAAGGAATTCCATATCACCATGTTGATGTTTCCAAATAATACATAAAGCATGAACTAATTAGGATCGGGGTTGTGTGTTAAGCCCTAAATGTTGGCCACATCCCCCCCTATGTTGTGGTGTATTACATATTATTTTTGGCATCTTGGTTCTATTATTGTGTCTATTAGTTTTTATTGTACACCTTGGTCTCCTATATATATGAAGGATATATTTTCATTTTAGTCATCTTTTTATATTGTCTTGTTTTGGGTACACATAAAATTATGTAAGGAGATTCCTCCCTCAAAGAGGACAGTTATTTATCTCTTTTATTCATTATTAAGGAATGAATTACTCTCTTATTGTCTATTTCTTATCTTTTTATGCTATTTATGGGACATGGTTGCATAACATTTGGTATCAGATCTCTTTCCTTGGGAATGGCTTATCCAAAACGAGTCATCTTGGAATTTTCACTACAAATTTGTTTCTACAAGGATTCAAAGCTTGAAGTTAAAAAAAAACTTCTAAAATAGGCCAATCTATTTGTAGTATGAAATTCAAATCCTGATCCATTACATTTTCATATATAATTGCAGATGAATCTAGGGTTTTTTAATAGCCAAAGCATAGTCTAAAACATGTGTTCTAGGGGAAAATGTCATATATGAGGCATCCAAAATCCAAATTAAGTGATACAAGTTGAATCCCAAAGAAGAAATAACATGGTATATGTGGTAGGATTTTTAGCTACATAAACAAAAATTTGGACACGTGGAATAATGTACAAGTTTGCTCTTATAGATAGGAAAAAAGTAAGAATCCTTGGGATATTTGCAATAAATTTTGTTTGGCACATCCAAATTTGGTCAGACCTTCAAAATTGGAAAGAGAACACATCAGGGTACCGGATTCCTAAGTTTCAGACCCATATGAGTTGAAATTTAATTTTACCTTAGTTACAAGTTGGTCATAAAACAATGTTCTAATCAGGTTTTTAAAAAGATACACCATTTTGAATTTAAATAGCTTTGAGTAGAAGGATCTATTTGTGGTAAACCCTATGGGGTGATATATATTTATTGTTCAAATTTCCACCAAAAGGAAGTGGAAAAAACCACACTCCACTCAAACCCCTAGAGGATTCATCCTCGACATACGATAAAATGGAAGACATGTCTTTTAGAGTGTCCAAGTTGGAAAATATGATTAAAGGAAATGTGAAAATGGATGACTTAGTTAAATTGGGAAATAAGATGGCTAGTAAAGACGATCTCAAAGGGATGGTTAGTAAATAGAATCTCAAAGGGGTGGAAAGAAAAGAATATCTTCAAGAATTGAAGGAATTGATGGAGGATATAAAAAGTAGCTTTATTCCTCATGTATCTAATTAAGAAAAGCATAAGGATGAAAAAAGGGACTTATTTCAGTCACGTCTTGAGAAAATTGAAAATCAATTGGAGAGTAACAAGTTTGAGTCATCAAAAGTTGATGATTCACTACAACATCATGGGTTCAACATATGTCCAATGTACTAATTTATCCCCAAGATTGACATGAAAAATTTTGATGGCAAGGATCCAATCACATGGATTTTTCAAATGGAGCAATTCTTTGATCTACACCAGGTGCCAACTTTGCAAAAGGTAACTATTGCATCCTTATATTTAGAACTTAATCAATTTGTATGGTACCAATGGCTTTGTGACTGTAAAAAGGACTCTATTATCTCTTGGTCTATATTCACGGAACAATTGATTACACTTTATGAGGATATAAATAACAACAACCTCTTTAACCAGTTAGTAAATCTCAAGCAAAAAGGTCCAGTTACAGAGCACATCAAGCAGTTTCAGAAGCTAAGTCTCAAAGTGAAGAATAATTTATAATATAATTTGTTGGATGTCTTTATTGGAACCTTGAAGGATAAAATTCAACATGAGGTGTGTCTCTTTGAACCACCATACCTGGATAAGTATTTTATGGTGGCAAGGAAGGTTGAAGGTAAGAATATAGTGATGGACACTATAAATACAACTTCCAACACATACAGAGAGAATGCTGTTCCTTATTCTAACCAACCTCAGAGGTTGACACCTCAACAACTAGAGGAAATAAGAGAAAAAAATATATTCTTTAATTGTGACAACAAGTATAGTTTGGACATAAGTGTGGAGAAAAGAAATTATTATAAATAGAATGTGAAGAGGAAGAAGAAAAGGACCAAGAACCACCATAAGGGGATGAACTAGAAGTGATTTCTCCCACCATATCTTGTCATGCTTTGGCTGGAATTAACACTCAAAACTCTCAATATCGAAGGATATATAAAAAATAAAAGGTAACAATGTTGATTAATTCTGGTAGTGCTCAAAATTTCATTCACTGTAAAGTAGCCAAAGATCTCAACTGCTTTGTATATCCATCACTAGAATTTCAAATAATGATTGCAGATGGAGGAAACATAAAATTTTCATAGAAATTCCATAATATCAATCTTACTATGGGGGAATATGTATTTAATAGTCCCATGATTTCTATCCCAATGGGGGGTGTTGATGTTGTATTAGGATTTCAATGGTTACAATCATTGGCAACTATAGCTTTTAATTTTCAGAAGCTTTTCTTGAAATTTTCCTCGGAAGGAAAATAATTTGTGTTAAATGGTATCAGAGGGAAACCAAGCAAGGTTATCAGCTCTAATGATATGAAAACATTGTTAAATAAATGAAAACAAGGTAGATGTTCAAACATGTAAGGCTCCTATTTCACCAGATATCCAAAGGGTCCTTAAAAATATTTCCAAGGTATTTGAAGATATTCCAATAAGTCTTACACCTGTTCGAGATTTGGAAAATGCTATTAAATTAAATATAGGAAGTTTTCCTTCTAGCATCATACCTTAGAAATACCCCTATGGCCAAAATAATGAAATGGAGCACATGGTTGAAGTAGTGATATGAAAATCTATAGTTCAAGCAGTGGAAGATCGCATAGAGCATCAACAAGTAGTTCTCCAAATCCTGATGATGTCAAAAAACAAGATGAAAATAAAAGAAGATCAACATCACCGTTATAGGAGTTTTGAAAAATCACAATTCATATGGGAACCTAAACAAATCATCAAAACAAGGGCCAAATAGCTCTAAACTCATGTTATTATTGAGTACCTCATCAAGTGGAAGAAATTACCAGCTATGAATTTGACATGGGAAGATGAGTCCTTCATAGATATGCATCCCATCGTCGAGGACAATGCTTGTCTGAAGGGGAGGAACATGTTAAGACCTAAATGTTGGGAACATTCCCCCCTATAGTGTGGAAAACTACCCCCTGTGTTGCGGTGTATTACATATTAATAATGTCAGATTGGGTCTATTAGTTTTTATTGTACACCTTCATCCCCTATATATACGAAGGACATATTTTAATTTTAGTCATTATTGTATATTGTATTGTCTTGGGTACACAAAACATTATGTAAGGAGTTTCCTCCCTCGAAGAGGATAGTTATTTATCTTTGTTCTTAATTATTAAGGCGTGGATTACTCTCTTCTTTTCTATTTCTGATCCTTTTATGCTATTTCTAGGACTTGGTTGCATAACATTGTACAAATGATTAAAATCAAAGGCCATGGATACCATCAAGGGGCCATATCTAGTAGTCTGATTCTTAATTGGAGGTTTTAGATTCATAAGTTATTCTTTAGGTAGTAGGCTCCACATTTATCACCTAACCATCCCCCTTAGGTTACCTAAGACCCATAACTAGTGTTGAATGTTTCCTAGCGGCACCCACATCCCTACTTGGAGGCTAACGATACCTTCAATAGCTCATGTATGGGGTGTTGCTAATTTAATTAGATGCCTAAACTATTACTATACAAAATAATACTTGATTTTATTTTCCATACAATCCTCATGATCACAATGTTATCTCCATGTAGAGGACAAGGAAACATTCAAAGGTTCTAAATCTTTCGACATGGAAATTCCTTTTTTCTAATTTTTTCAATGTGCAAGCATAATCAAAATATCTAACATTTCATGGAAATAAATAACCATAAACCTCACTATTGATTCAAGACACACTTTATGAGAAATACATGAGTGAGATGTAATATTGAAATAAATATGTATATTACTCACTAAACTAAGGGAAGTATGTTAAATAAATATGAATACATGTTTCAGTGGAGATTTCTTCACTGGGTAAGAAAAATAGTAAAGTTGTTGTGCTAATTTCTTTTGGATGAATTTTCCATTACTCCTAGAATATGGTTCAGGATTTCACTACACACTATGGACCCTTCCTTATATAATGATGATGAAATTTCAGGTAGTATGGAACATTTGTACATTCGGGAGAGAGATGATTGGTTGTACACCACCTTATTGGTACAACCCTTTCAGTGCTTATGGTTATGTCTTGTGGGTAAAGGGGTATCTATCTAAATAGTATTATTGAAATCTTGTAGATTCACTTTTGGTTCTTTAAGAGTTGATAGTGGCCCTGAAAATGTCTTGGGATTATTGTTTCACAAAGTTGTCGATCTTAGTTAAATGATTAATATGGGAATGATGTTTCCCATGGTGCACGTAGAAGCAAACATGTATTTTCATCTCTGTTTTCCTCGAGCGAGGGGAGTTTAGGAAGAATAGAGGAAAGTGAGACATCCAGAAGGTCTACAACAACTATATCAACTAGATATCAAATGATTGGAAGAAAATTCCATAAACGCATGGAATTTTTTCTCACTTAAGGGGATTCATGTTCTTATGATGATGAGACCATAGGTGACATTTAGGTTCCCTTGATGTACAAAAATCTAGTGAAACAGTGGGTACCCAAGTATCTTCCTCAACTAAACACATATTTTTCTGTGAACGAGAGGATATATTGAATTGCACTATTTTCATTACATGGTTTGGGGTTGTTTTGTATGGATGGGATAATGGTCAGTTACGACAGATGTATAGAATTGATGGAGTATGTTGGACCTATTACAACTACAGAGATTGTATGCAACTGGTCCAATATACACATAGTATTTGCATATATGGATTGTATACAAATTATTTACAACTGAAAGACAAGGATCAAGATAAAGAAGCAACGGTGTACATTACCGGAAGGCTAAAAGCTACAGTAAATATTGTGGGGTCTATATATAGTACACAACCAGGGTCTGCAATTAAGAAAATAAATTGCATATTTGAGGAGCATGAAGGAAACTTTGTTTTTGTATGTGTA
Organism: Pseudotsuga menziesii; assembly: GCA_001517045.1. Classification (NCBI taxonomy): domain Eukaryota; kingdom Viridiplantae; phylum Streptophyta; class Pinopsida; order Pinales; family Pinaceae; genus Pseudotsuga; species Pseudotsuga menziesii. The sequence goes on along the minus strand of LPNX011209881.1, from coordinate 125,421 downwards.
ATTAAATCAATAACTGTAGGGGAAGAACCACTTATTAATTACAATTTGAATCAAATATATACAAACACGGTTACTATGGGAGTGGAACATCTGTTAATTTACCCAACCTTTAATTAATGAATATAATATCTTATGTATTTTTGTTAGTCTATTTTTCTAATTTCGTTAATATTTTCTATATTTAAGTTGTAGGGTAGAGATTGGAGCATCTCCCCAGCAACTGATCAGAGAAGTACACCGTCCTTGAGGAAACAAGTATACATCATTGTAATTGTACAAATATAATATCAATAAAATGTTTATTTGGTATGTTTTTTCATGAGTATAGTCTTTTTTTTTAGATAATGTTATCTATATTTTGTTACAGGGTGCTAATTGGGGAAGCTCCCTACCAGTAGATCAGATTGGACCTTCTTCGAGGTAGCAAGTATAGCTCATTGTAATTTTACTACTATAATATGCACATTATGTTTTATTATTATTTATTTTCATGAGTATATTGGTTTCATTTCATAATGAATTATGTATTTTTCATCAGTGGATAGTGATCAGGGAATCTCCCCGATAGTTGATCAGAGGAGTAGACCATCCCTGAGGCAGCAGGTAATCCTCATTGTAATTTTACTACTATAATATGCGCAATATGTTTTTTTATTATTTATTTTCATGAATATATTGGTTTCATTTGGATAATGAATTATGCATTTTTTATCATAGGCTAGTGATTAGGGAATCTCCCTGACAGTTGATCAGAGGAGTAGGCCTTCCTTGAGGCAACAGGTAATCCTCATTGTAATTGCATAAATATAATTATATGAGCACTATATTTTTTTATTAGTTTTTTTCGTAAGTGCACCAGTATCATTTCGATAATGCTTTATAGAGTTAATTGTTTCATGGAAGTGATTGGGAAAATTCCCCAACCTTTGATTAGATGACTACATTCTCCTCGAGTCATCAGGTATTCCTCTTTCTAATTGCACAAATATAATATGAGAAATATGTTTTTTTGGGTACATGTCTTTTTATTCTGTATATTGGTTTCATTGTGATAATGTTTTCTACATTTTTGTTGCAGGGTGATGATTAGGGCAAAGACCCAACTGTGGATCAGATGACGCCATCCTCGAGGAAGCAGGTATACCTAATTGTAATTTTTGAAATAGAACATGAGCAATATGTTTTTTTATTATATTGTTTTCCTCAGTATATTGCTTTCATTTTAGTAATGTTTTATATATTTTTGTTGCAGGCTACTAATTTAGCATTTGATCTACAATCATAGAGATCAATAGATATTGATGTGTATGATATCATGCGTGATGATGACATTGGATCTTCACTAGACCCAATTAAAATGATAGAGAAAACCTTACAAATTTTTAATGAGGATATCCTTCATGTGTTATTCATTCAACCGTAGACAAATGAGATTAAAGAAAAGGTTGATATTTTAGTGAAGAGATCTAAGGCCTTGAAGGTAAGTTGCATGATCTTGAATTAGAAGATAAATTCATTTATGATTGTATAATTTGTACTTGTATATGATCGTGAACTAACATATGGTTCGTATTTACAGGATTTTTTGTTCCCACACACTAGTGGCAAGGACAGTGTTGGTACTAGTGATTCTCGTGGAGAGTATTCACATGAGCATATCACTCCACTTGCATCTCATGTGCCATTGTTGTCGACTGAACAGTTAGCAACACATTCCATGACACCCTTGAGGCCAAATGTAACTGCACTCGCTAGATTGTACATAACAAGGGGTTGATGCAGAGACTAATAATGATAATGCTCAAGTAGAATTTCATGGATCTTCTGGTGTTATTAGCATGGTTACACTACAGACAACATTTTTTTGGACAAAAAACTTGTTCACATAAAGATAGAGAAGATCCCAGGTATTTATATGTTGTTTAAGTTATTGTTTATAATTTGATTGTAATATACCCAAAAAAAACATTATTTTTCAACTAATGATGACATGATCATCTTACAGGAAATGGTGTTTTTTATAAATATCTAAATTATCTGTCATTAGAGATATTTGGGCCCACCATCTACACAAGGTGGGATAAACAAACTAAAAATTTAAAATATGAGCTCACTAATCAATTGGTTGGCCTATTTGGCAATAAGACCTTCAGTCGAGTGGAGGTCCTAAAGAAGGTTGGCCAACATATGGAGATTGTGAGGGACCAATTTAAGGTTCATCTAGACAGGAACCTTGGGTATGATCACCCTCCAATGATTCCACAAAGAGAGTGGAAATCCCTAGTGGAAGATGGAAATGAGAGGTCTTTGAGACAATAAGTAAATCTACCACCAGGCATAGGAACGTATGCAATACTTTCAACAATGTAATTATAAACCTTATTATTAATTAATTTTTAGATCAAATTTGAAACATCTAACATATTTCAACTTTTTCATAGGTTGTTAAACAAATCAAAGGCCATAAAGGAAAGACAATAAAAAATTGGACAGCATAAGCTTGGGCGTGGTGGTTATTCAAATTTGGCGGCATGAATTGTAAGTATTAAAAAACCAATATTACATCCAAATAATAAATTGCAAATTATTTTCATTTTATTGAACTGTAAAAGGTAAATTCATGAAATTATGCAAATACGCAGGTTAATCAATTCAGTGAAGTTCCCATAGAGGAAGACCTAAAGCTTCGATTTCAGCATGGCTTTGGAGCTATTGGTGAACGCTGAAAAAATTTGTCTGGGAAAACATAGTCTTCCGGTGATTTATTTTGCGTGCACATATATAAAATCAATGAAGTTTATTTAAGATTGATTACTTGTGCAATCTATTTATTATAAATATTGACAATAAAATATTGACTCAGCTTTAAGCAGGAAATTAACGATCCACCTAACATCGAGGATGGAGAACAGCCTATCGAAGGTCATTCTTTAGATCCTGATAATGAATGGATTCATATGCTCCAATTTAAAATATTGCATTGCAAATGGTGAATATTAATTGTATTTTTTCATTTTTCAACTGCAGAGAATGTAGAGGGCCCTACTATACAAGTTGAGCCTAAACAGGAACTCAAAGTACATGATGTGACCACATCAGATAAAAAACACCTCTGTAATATTTTTAATGAAATACTTGTCATTATAATAACATAAGATATCAGTGTAACATTTTTATATTATTTCAGCAAATCGTGACCCCTTGCAACAAAATCCATGTCACGAGTACTCTACTAGGAAGACGATATTGCAAGTTGTAGATGCCACAAGAAATTAATGACAAGTTCCAAAAGATGAATTTCTTATTGATTTTATCAAAATAAAAAAACCTATAAAGAAGTGATTGAATAAACACTATCTATACTTATTTTTTATAATAAATTAAATCCACATGTTTGCATATAAATTTAATATTTTTTTCAGGTACATGCATTGGGTATGGGGAGTTGAGATTGATGTGAGGGGGGGAGGGGCCATAAGAGCTTCCACCTTCACATGGATTTCCCTATTCAGTAGAGAATATTAATTTATTCTTGCAATGAGGAGATCAATGAGGTATTTATATCTGCCATCAATGAAGTAGCTTTATTACCTAGCATAAGTGAGATCACACTCTTATGATCAAAATATCAACTAGGTTTCAACCCGTCATCATTCACACATGCAATTTATCATCTTAAGGACACTAGGGTTTGGCCATTAAACAACCACTCCTAGGTTCACCGACAGAAATATTTGGCCTTTAAAACAACAAGAAGGAAATTGTAGCCCAATAAGATCCCCCTAGCTATAGGAAGTGAATTCCAACCAAATAAGGTTGCTTTGTCATTCTTATCACATAAATTGGCATCCAAGAAAATCATCACATCATGTTCCTAAGAAAGGAATCTATCCAAAATGTGCACACCAGAAGTTATGCACCTTAAACACTTCATATATGTACTCAAAAGGTGCATACCATGCATATCTTCTTATAAACACATAGAAAATAGTGAAGTAAACAATCTTAAATCTATTTATGACCATAGTGCCTTTAATTCTATGAAATATGGAATCAAATATAGAAGAAAATTAATAGATCCTTCCCTAAGATGAATCAACTTAGAAAATTCAAGTAAAAGTAATCATATTGATACACACTAATGGAATTATATTAAGCCACCATAACAAAAGATACCTTTATTCTCAAGCTGTAAGTACATATTTTGGAGATATTGTCTTCAACTTCAAAGCACTCCATGGTATGACAAATCACTTCCAAATACCCTTCTCTCACCAATTCCATTGATGGAATCACATGAACAAGATGAGAGTGAACTCTAGCTCTCACTAAAGGGTATGCTCTCTAACAATCACGTGAAATAAAAAGAATCGAATGAAAGGCTAGAGAACTCAAGTGAATATAACAATTAACCAACTCAATAGAACTCTCTAGCTATTGTATAATTGGATTCATAGTTTAAAATATAAATATCCCTATAATAGAATGAAAAAAGGGAGCTACAAATTGACCATGGAGGGCACCTTCATGCCACCACTGAATACAAGAAAGAAGAGAGTAAATTCAAGAATCCTTCTCCAACTAATGTGCATGAATCAAGACTACATAGGAGAGGAAAGTATGCGAAATTTTGCACTAGAACTCCTCCAATGTGGGAAACCTCTCCTGCTAAGAATACACCAAATTAATTCAAAAAATACTCCTTAAGTGGTGTTCCCTCTTTCGAGGAAGTTGAATGCATAATATCTCCCCCAAAAAGGTACCAAAACCCTTCAAGCAAAGGGACCATCTCTTGTCATACTCTAAGTTTACTTCAAAAGGAAGAAAATATTTCTTTGCATGGACAAAAATATAAAAGTAACACATTCATATTATAAAAATATCGATCCCAAGTGAGGTGCTCAACTCTTACATAAAAAGAGGAGTCTAAGTGAAAAATTTAACAAAAGAGACTCCCTCATCCAAGGCACAAATCCATGGGTAAGAATAACATGTTTTATTTATAGGAAAGTATCTCAATAATATAAACATTATCCTTAGCACTTAACCTAGAACTTAAACCCACCAAAATATTCCATGAAAGGCACACTAGTTATGACCTCTAGATGGATAAGCTTCTATCTAAAATTGGAAAGCTAGAACCGTCCTTCAACAATGCACCCTCATACAAAAGAGGACTATGGTGCAAATGCTTGATTTGCATGCAAATCACTCAAAGATATAGATGATTTACACATCCACCAAGTTCATGGTCATGTAACCATTCTCAAGATAGAATGTAAAATGAAGAAGGCAGAGCTTCCAAAGACCAACCTCATCAACATGCTTCAGTAACCCACCCAAAAGGAATTGTAGCTAATGGGACGATTCCTTAACAACCAAGGGGACTTGTGGGTGGGAAATAATCTTAATAGTGAGAATAGAATTTTTTAATAAATGTTTGAGCAATGCTGCAAAAATACTTGTTTTCTCTTAACTATTTCCAAGTTTTCCAAGATGCTACTTGCTCACATTTCAAGACATTTAGATGGGAATTAAAATGCTACTTGATAATATTTCAAATATATTTTTGGAAAATTACATCTCTTTGACACAATTGTTAAGGAATCATCATTATATGGATTCAAGCTACCCTAACCTAGTCTACTTTAACCTTATTAGTAAAAAGTTTAGGGATCCAAATCAATTACGTTGTAGCACATTATTCATTGTAAACAAACTGCTCCACACGACATCATTATGGTAGAAATTGGTGCTCCCTCTTTGTGCCTTGATACTTTTTGAAAAATGGTCTTCTTCTTGTACACAACCAGATAGAGTGAAATACCCTTTATTGTCACTTTGATCTTAAAAGGAGATAGATTATACCCCTTTCTATGGCAATGATTTTTATTATTTAATCCTTATTTGTCTCTACAATTTCTTTGCATTTATATTGATGCCCCCAAAGCAATATATGGATTCCAAGTTTGGGGACCTAGTCTACTTTAACCTAATTGGGCCAAAGTTGAGAGTCCAATGTTTTATGCTGCAAAACCTGATTCGTTGTAAGAAATCATTGAATAATAATTTTGTGCTCTCTTTTTTAATCTAAAAACTATTTGAAATTTCATCTCTTTCCAAAAAAACATCTGATGTCTAAATGACTCAATATCATGTAGAGTGAGGTACCCTTTCATAGCACCTTTCTCGTCAAAGGAGAATACTTCTACCCCTTCTAGGACACCAATGTTGGTTCTATAATGTCAATTTCTTCCTAAAACCTATAAGAATCCTATTGATTTCCTCCCACCCCCCTAGGTACTATCATAATGATTTGAATCAATTCATGCCATCAAATATATTTTAGCAATTAGCATTAGACATAAAAACTTGCTACTTGCTAGCATTTAGACATAAAAATGTTACTTGCTCACATTTCAAGATGCGTATAGATTTTTTTTTTTAATTACTCAATACCGTTACATTTTCGACAATGGAATTGACTATATTCGACGATGTTTCTATACAAACAATAGTGAATGCATATGATATTTGTCTAGGGTTCTATCATATATCCAATGAACACCCAATAATAAATGGACGAGGATGTTATACCTCTGACGACAAAGGTTGTCGGATATGTCGTAGAATTTTCAACACATACATGTTGGTTATTCGACACCCTAGGATGAATAAGTTGTCAGCTTTTTTACCAAGTATGTGTCGAAAATTCGACGATGGATCATTCGATTTTGAAATGGATCAATCGTCCTTACATTTTGGTTATTTGACAACTTGGGAGGAATAATATGTCAATTAATCGACCAAGTATGAGTCATAAATTTAATTGACAAATCATTGGATTTTTGTCATGGGTTTTTATTCCTTACTTGTTGATTATGCGACAAGTCGTTGTCATATTGACAACGGCTTGTTGTATCTGTCAGATATCCAATGAAGTTTTACTGACATTTAAAAATAAGCTACTTTGTTGGATGTTAGACAGAGTGTTGTCAAAATTGAGATAAATATGCCATTGGATTTTGGTTTCAAATTTACTTGTGGGTCTATGTTTGGAATTTACATCAATGGTCAAATAAATCAAGGTAATGCATGCCTAAATAGTGTTAAGTTTTCTATGTTTTCATAGCTTAATTCCTAACTTCATTAGCATTTAATACATTTTCATAGTAATAGCATAAAGAGGATCACTGAAAGAAACACAATCACAAGGTACACAATAATTTACCCTAGGAAACCCTAAAGGGAAAAAACCAACAAAACTTCCTCAAAATAGATTACCAATATGCAATGACCAAAGAACAAGGTCTCATCAAGTGATAGACCAAACCCTAGTCATAAGATCCAAAACACCAAAGACACCAGTCCTCCTCCTTCTTTGTCTGTCCTTATTTCTCTCTCTTGTGCAATACAAGTGTCAGTGAGTGTGTATAAATGAGGGAGGGTGCCTCCCTATTTATAATAAACTTCCAAACTGACTTTTACCTTAACTGGGCTGACCTACCTAGGTAAAATTCACAATAATAATTATATTCATCTTTTATGGATGCTATTGACCTAAATTACAACTGAGGGTTTACCTCATGAAATTTACATGACCTTTTACATCAGTAACATATCCCAAAGGAGGAATAATAATAATGTGAAGTACAAGTAGAATATTCTTCAAAGTTACATTATTTCAACACTCCCCCTTAACAAGAAGGGTATTCTACTAACAAAAACAACAATTGGTGTGGCTCGACACAACATCATCAGAAGGAGATATAGAGAAGGAATCATCAACATCATATTTTGGAACATCATCTGTTACATCTATAGGTCATCATATTTTGGAACATCATCTGTTACATCTATAGGTCATCAAATTTTTTTAACAACATCATCATCTTCAAAATGGAGATGGAGTATCAACATATTCAGTACAAAGCTAAAGTATCATCATCTGTAGCATCGAACTGGGGAATCATCATCTACAGCATGGAACTAGAACATCATCAGTAGCATGGATATGGAGCATCGTCATCATCTACTGAAACATCATCATATGCAACATGAAATTGAAACATCGTCAGCAACATGGAACTGGAGCATCCTCTGTAGCATGGAGCTGAAGCATCATCATCATCTATTAGAAAATCATCATCATATGCATAAAAATAGATATATCATTAACATCGACAACACGAGGCTGGATCATCAGCATAAGGTTGAAATAACAACAAAAATGAAAGAACGAGGCACGCTCATCAGCATAAAGCTGGAATAATAACAACATCAACAACATGAGGCTGACTTGATAGCATAAAGATGGAATAACAAGAACAAATACATGTGACATCATCATCAACAACTCAAGGTTGGAGAAAAATCATTTAGGGTAGGTATAACAAAAACCAACATGATCCTTCCTTTTGGAATTACGAGATCATGGACAACACATCTCTGGTACTCATACAATCCTTCCTTTTAGAATTACGGGATCAAGTCTTTGCAGAGCTACCAATACTAATCACAACTAACACATACATACACAGGATGATCCTTCCTTTCATAATTACAGGATCATGTCCACTACTAACATCCTGGACAATCCTTCCTTTTGGAATTATGGGATCAATTCCACTTACTAACATTCTGAATGATCCTTCCTTTCAGAATTATGGGATCAAGTCCACTTACTAACTTTCTAGATGATCCTTCCTTTTGGAATTACGGGATCAAGTCCACTACTAAAATCCTGTACAATCCTTTCTTTTGTAATTACGAGATCAAGTTCACTACTAACATCCTGGACGATCCTTACTATCATAATTACAGGATCGAGTACGCTACTAACATTTTGGGCGATCCTTCCTTTCGGAATTACGATATTAATTCCACTACCAACATTCTATACTATCCTTCCTTTTAGAATTAAGGGATCAAGTCCACTTACTAACATTCTAGATGATTCTTTCTTTCGTAATTACAGGATCAAGTCCAACCACATCAACATTTAAGATGAAACTTCCTTTCGGAATTATAGGATCAAGTCTAAGGATTATTAATCTTTCCACATCAACATCATGGATGATCCTTCTTTTCGAAAATATGGGATCGAGTCCAATAAGTTAAACATTTAAGATGATCCTTCCTTTCAGAATCACAGGATCGAGTCCAACAAGATCAACATTTAAGATGATCCTTCCTTTCATAATACATTATCAAGTCTAAGGATGATCAATCCCAACCTCAACATCTTAGATGATCCTTCCTTTCAGAATTATGGGATCCAGTCCATCAATATCAACATTTAAGATGATCCTTCCTTTTGTAATTATGGGATCAAGTCTAAGGATGATTAATCCCAACCTCAACATCTTGGATGATCCTTCCTTTCAAAATTACAGGATCCAATGCATAGAGATCAAGATTTAAGATGATCCTTTCGTTCAGAATCATGGGATTGATTCTAAGGATGACCAATCCCAATCTCAACATATTGGATGATCCTTCCTTTTATAATTACGAGATCCATTCCAACAAGATCAATATTTAAGATGATCCTTCCTTCCAGGATTACAGGATCAAGTCTAAGGATGATCAATCCCAACATCATCATCTTGGACGATCCTTCCTTTCATAATTACAGGATCTAGTCCAACAAGATCAATATTTAATACAATCCTTTCTTTTGGAATTACGGTATCAAGTCTAAGGATGATCAATCCCAACTGAGATACCTTATTTAATCAAGAATCAATATTATCAATACTACTCCCCCTTTCAAGGAATGTACTTATGGACAACATCAATCTTTTCTTGGAATCATTCAAAATTCACATGAGACAGAGGCTTAGTCAACACATCTGTAATATGATCATGTGTGCTCACATATTGGAGCTTTATAGCTCCCTTCTGCACCATGTCATGAATGTAGAAGTACCAGATTTCTATGTGCCTCGTCTTATCATGGAACATGGGGTTTTCCATCATATTCATGCATCTTTGGTTATCACACAGAATCATGATAGCATCCACCTCTATATCGAATAGATCCGATAACAACTTTTGAATCCATATGGATTCACAACTAGCAAAACAAGATACAATATATTCCACTTTTGCAGTGCTAAGAGAAAGACTGGAATTCTTCCTCCTTAGCCATGAGACATGGATGAATTGATTGAAACATCCTCCTAAAGTAGTCTTTCTATATGAGACACTTCCTGCCCAATCTGAATCTATATAACCATACATTCTAAAGTCATGATCTCTAGTATAACTGAGACCATAGTCTATTGTACCTTTTAGGTACCTAATCACATTATTTGCAACTATCAAGTGAACATCTCTGGGTTAAACTAGATATTGATTAAAATTGTTCACAACAAAGAATATAGTTGGTTGGGTATTATTCAGATACATCAATGAACTAATTATGTGTCTGTATAGTGTCACATCCACTAATTTTCTTGAATCATCATCCAACAACTTCAAGTGTGTATCCATGGGTGTCACCATGAGTGTACACTCCAACATGTCAAACATTTTTAGGATTTCCAATGCATACTTCCCTTGGTTAAGGAATATTCCTTTTGAGCTCTAGCATACTTCAATACCTAGAAAATAATGCATCAATCCAAGGTCTTTGATCTCGAATTCTGCAGTGAGATTCTTCTTACACCTTGATATTTGCTTCTCATTACTTGTCAGGAATAAGTCATCCACATACAACAATAATATGACAAGTTAATCATCCATAACCTTTAATTAAATGTTAGGATCAACCTTACTTTTGTTAAATCCCAAGCTCGTCAGAAAACTATCGATTCTTCCATACCAAGATCTTGGAGCTTGTTTCAGTCTGTACAGAGCCTTCTTCAATTTATAGAAATGTGTTCTTTTGTATTTTACTTCAAAACCTTGTGGTTGTTCTATGTACACTTCTTCTTCAATAACACCATTAGGAAGGTTTTTTTTCATATCGATCTAATGCAACTTCCATCGGCTGTATGTTTTATCTTGTAGATCCATTTGGAAGATACCACACTTTTTCCTTCTTGGGAACTATTTCCCATCCATCATTATTCATTATGGATTCATATTCTTCTATCATATATTCTACCCATTATTTATTTTGAACAGTTGTTTCAAAACAAGCAGGATCTTTTCCTACAAGATAGCACATCAAATCCACTTAACTAGGAAATGGATTTGGCTTCTTGCTCTGCCTTAGGGAGCCTTCTAGAGCACCATACCTTTCTGCTTCTTGAATAATGTCATGGGATCGAGATGGATTTATCTTATGGGAGATATTCATGTGGGGAGGTTCTTGGGGATCCAACATATCATGTTCTTTCAGAATCTCGTCATCAAGAGAAGGTGAAAATTCCTTCATTGGTTCTACAGCTCTGGGAGATACAAATTTCTCAACTTGTGTCTTCATAAAAGGTTGCATCCTTCATGATCAATATTTAGGTTTGGTATACCTATGACTACCTTGCTCACATGTGGTATAGATTTTATAGTTTTATGTGAGAAATCCTTCTATTATGTTGTAGAATCATGGATCAAGACTACTTCTAAGTGACCTATCAGTTCATACAAGCCACCCTCTAGTGATAGATACATCTTCTATAGAACATATTCTTCAAATTATATTTTTGCTAACTTTCTGGGAATTTATTCTTCTTCTTCTTCTAAGTTATAATGATGTTTTTTGTTATTCTTCCTCTTAAATTCTTCTTTATTTGTCAGACAATTTATGGCAATGTGTCTTATCTTATCACAATGGTAACATTGATAAGAGGGTAAATATTTTTTCTTGTAATCTCCCCTTTTAATATTTTGAAATTTTTAGGAGTATAAGACCCCTTATGAGTTTCCTTCTTTAAATGATTCTCTCCTTTTATTCTTCTGGTATGTGTAGTTAGAGCATGGTCATCTTCTCTAAGTAGTGCTTCTCAGTTAACTACTCTAGATTCTTCTTAAACACATTCTTCCCATAGGATATCAAACTTTAGGCTTTCCTTCCTTGCATATATTTTCTATATGAAGGATTTCCATGGTCTAGTAAGACCATTGAGAGCGGTCATTACTAGCTCAATTTCATCAATATTTTCTTCAATTGCTTCCAGTTGTTCCTTGAATTGAGAGACCCTTGTGAGGTATTCATGGATAGATTTACCCTTACTCATCTTTGTACTTTTGATTTGGTCTCTCAAGTTCATCTTTCGGTTGATGTTTCTTCCTTCATACATTCTTGATAGGGAATCAAACATATCCTTAGGTGTTTCCTTAGAGGATACTTGAGGAATCAAGTGATCCTTGATTGAATCAGCTATGATCCTCTTGGGCCTAATCATATATTTCTTGTACTTTTATTTTGCTTCATCTTCTTTAAAGTTCAAGAAAAATCCCTTGATAAAATTTGCAATACCATTCTCTTCTAGAATGAGTCCTATTCTGTATTTCCAAGCATGAAAGTTTTCTATACCTTCCAACTTGTCATCAAGCTTAATGCTTGGATATATCTTGTCCTGGAGATCAGAAAATGACAAAATTTGATAATTTCTTGAAAATGAAAATTGTACTCACCAAAATATGCACTTGAATAAGGCAAGTATTATGGTACAATCAGTTTCTAAAGAATCCAAATTCTAACCCTTGAAACTAGACTTGCAAGATTCTGTACTGTAGTTTCTGGTTCTATTTCTGATTTTCTGGTTTAAATAAAAAATAGGGCTTGAATTTCTAGTGGATATTCCCAATGGAAAAATTTGATATTGGTTTCAAAATATGTTCCTAAGAGGGGTGCACTTTCCTATGTCACTTGCACTAAAAAATCCCACTGTATCATAAAACCCTAATTTCCTTGTCTGGAGAAGGAGAGAGATTTACCTCATGAAAGTTGCTCTTTTCAGGATAGCTCTAATACCATGTTAAGTTTTCTATGATGTCATAGCTTATGTCCTAAATTCAATAGAATTTAATACATTTTCATAATAACAACATAAAGAGGATCACTGAAAGAAACCCAATCACAAGGTACACAACAATTTACCTTGGGAATGCCTAAAGGGAAAAACCCAGCAAAACTTCCTCAAAATATATTACCAGTATGCAATGAACAAATAATAAGGTATCATAAAGTCAGAGACCAAACCCAAAGCATAATATCCAAAACACCAAAGACACTAGTCCTCCTCCTTCTCTGTATGTCCTTCTTTCTCTCTCTTGCGCATTATAAGTGTGAGTGAGTGTGTATAAATGAGGGAGGGAGCCTCCCTATTTATAATAAACTTCGCAACTAAATTTTACCCTAACTGGGCCGACCTACCTAGGTAAAATTCACAATAATAATTATATTGATCTTTTCTGGGTGTTATTGACCTGACTTACAACTAAGGGTTTACTACATGATCTTTTACATCAGTAACATCTCTCGAAGAAGGAATAATAATAATGTGAATTGCAAGTACGATATTCTTCGAAGTTACATATTTCAACAAATAGTTCTTACAACCATATTCCCGGTTAGGGATGTGATTAAATACAACTCCATATAAAATTATTTCAGTTGTATTGTTGAACATGTGATGCTTAACGCATCTATTTTATTATTTACCAACATTCATGTATGCTCCAAATATAGTGAGCCAAATCAAGCACTTCTTAACTTATTACTTCTTCATTAAAGTCAATGATTTAGGGGCTCTCTCATGAAAGATATTTATCAACCCAAACATGGATATGATACCATATTAAAATTTACCAAGCATCATGGAGAAATAAAAATACACAACAATAAGTGTGCACGTGATAATGTACAATGTTTACACTTGAAACCTTTTACAGAGAAAACCAACCTTCAAAGATATATTTAGTTACCTTTGGTCAATCTAATCAATCCATGGCCAATCCATCCAATATCCACATAAGCATTTTACAGTGGAGTTACTCAAGCCTATAAATAGGATTCATAACATACTAATACCATGGGTTACCAAAAACAATGGGCCCATAAACCACCAATGGTAAACCCATTAATTACCAAGTAAAGATTATCTTAATTACTCTATAACTTAGTCAAGATTAACCCAAGGAAGAAAACATAAGATTCTACTAAATGAAGTGCCCCTATGCTCTATTACACACTTGTGTTTCTATAGGGATAAAATATGGAATATGTTCTTACCATGAGTTGTATCACAAATCACAACGATGAAGATTATTTGTAATCACATACTCTTGTACTATACATGATTCCCATGTGCACTCTTAACTCTTCTCCTCTTATAGTTTTCTGAATCATTATAGAATGAAGAGAGGAGGTGGTTTGTCATTTGGGTGTTTTTTGTATCACCCAAATGGAACTCAATCCAAGTCTTTGGAGATATGGACATAATAGGGTATTGGTCAGCCATACAAAAATAAAATAAGTGATGACAGTATTTGGAAGATGGATCACCTCAAGGAAGTAGTAGTAATAATTTTGGGTGCAAATGTAATTAATGAGACAATGTGTTCTATTGGATTCCACTTGAGTGAAATTATTTTGCATCCTCCCCATTACTAGAAATACATGGATTGAATTTGAAGAAAATCATCGAATAAACTTCCACACCAAACACCTCGATTTCTATTGTTAGTATTCCAATATATATCTCAAAGATCAAGATAGAAATTTGTAAACTTGAGGATAGCATTTATGAAAAACTAGATCAAACATATAAACAATGACATTCTTCCTTTTAAATATGAAGGTAATACTTACAAAGACTTAAATCTATTTACAAGTTTGAAATTCTTGGAAGTTGGAACCAAATGGTCATTGTCACATATTGGATATTCAAGGGAACATTTTATACCTCATAGAAAGAGTTATATCCCATGGATAACATGGATAACATGTTCTCCAAAATCTATAACAAACAGGCTAAAACCACCCCCAATATGTAACAGTAACAACTAGATTCTTGTTGGGAGCATAACAATTTGAGCATTGAATGGTATTATCCATAGTAATCATACCAAGGGTATCAAAATTAATATGATTTGAGACATCTTATATATATTGTGCCTAGAAAATCAAATGTATTACATCACTACATGAAAAAATATTATGGCATATTCATATGCATCCACTAAAGACATTGAACTTGCAACCATAAAAACATTAGTGAGTTACATTGTTTTGAAGACTACAACACTATTACATTTACCAAAATCATCGATAAATTAAACCCAAAGATAGAATTACACTTAGAATAAAAAAATATCCATGGTAATGAGAAGGTACATTTATTTTCTTTAAGATAAATACAAACAATTTATTGAGATTGGGTAATTTCCACCCAACAATAGGAAATATTCTATAGATGACACCCCCTAACCAACCTATTATACCACAAGAGAAAACAAAGGGATATGCAAAAAAAACCAAGTCAGTTTCTTCAATCAAACAAGGGAAGGTTTTACCAAGTATACCATTGTTTATGTTTTATATGGGATCAACTATTATTTGGTACCCATGATACCTACCCGCACAACACAAGGAGAAACTCTTCCTTCTCTACTTGAAAATACTTGAGAAGCCCCTTCCTAGCTTCAGTGCTCTTAAGTGTGGCGCAGAGAGGTCTAGATTGTTATCCTTTAGTTTCAAACATAAATTTCATTAGTTCTTGGTGTTGAATGTACAACATCATGAGTCATTCTCCATAATTGTGTGGTATCAAGTCAAAAACTCGTGTTGAATCAAGTTAAGGACTTGTGGGTATAAAGTCAAGGACTTGCGTTGTATCAAATCAAAAACTTGTGTTCTATCAAGTTAAGGACTTTTGTGGTATCAAGTCAGGACATTGTGTTGTATCAAGTCCTATCTATGTCCTCATGTACTAAGGTGGGATGCATGTATTGTGATCTTGTGATGTATCAAGATTGGAATCTTGTGTTGTATCAAGATTGGAGTCATGTGTTGTATCAAGACAAGTCTTGTATTGTATCAAGACTGTAGACTTGTGTTGTATCAAGTTTGGAATTTTGTTGTATCAAATCAAATTATTCTCATAGATGGTACCCTATGAGATGGATCTCCTTAACTGGAGATGGTCTTGTGTTGTATCAAGACGGGGGCCTTATGTTGTATCAAGACTAGAGACTTGGTGTTGTATCAAGTTATGATCCCCATTTGTTGAGGTGACATGCTTTACTTGGTAAAGTGGTGATACTATGTGATATATTACTAACCATGGTCATTCGAGATGGATAAATCTATTAAGTCTCGTCTAGAGTGAATTACTTTAACATATGACTATATGGTTTGGGGTAATATATATGATCATTAGTATGTGTGATAATTCTTTTGATTATAATATGATATGATAAATGATTAAACATAGATCGTGCAGTAAGATAAAGAGATAAGCAATAAAGAGATTATGAGAGAAAGAGAATTCGAAGTGAACTCAAATTATAAAGCTTTAGTTAAAGATGAATGCCTCAATCAATGCTTTAATTAAAGAATCATTTGAACTATTAATGATCAACATTCAATTAAGTAAAGAAGATCTTGGTATTCATCAATCAAAAAGATTTAGTTGATAATGGTTAAATACGATATTAAATAAATATGGACTAGTTAACTAAAGTGTTTACACTTTAGTTAGACTAACAAAAGACACTTAAGTTAATCAAAGAACAACACTTCAGTTAAGAAAGTGTGTTGCATGTGACACTTGAGTTATTGCACTATGACATTTATGTTAGCTTGTAAACTAAGTCATCGGTATTCAATTAGAGATTGAGTTCACTCCAATGTCAATTAATTATCAATTAATATCCATGGTTTAAGGTATGGGGCATTAGTTGTGCATAATGAATATTCAATGCATGGATTGATTATTCCAAAAAGGAAATTCAAAATTGTAATACATGTGTGGATAATTCTCATGCAACCATCACTAGGGTTTGCATGGAAGTCATTATTGCTTATTATTAATATGCCAGGCATATGGAAAGTTCATACAGTTGTAACAGTGGATCTCTCTTCTCTATTGCTCCATATTCCTTCTTATCAAGCAATTTGCTTATGTTGTAAAAGTCATTCTTTGCAATCTATCTATTATACTCTGAATAATTGTTGGGGTTTTTCATCCTATTTATTATGAGGATTTTCCTAGGGTACATGTTATGTTGTGGATAAATTATTGTGTCTGATTGAATTGTTAATTGTTGTAGGTCCTCATCATATCATTGATAAAAGTTTTAAAGTTAAAGCATATTCATTATTGCTCAAAACATTAACATGGTATCAGAGCAAGGGCATGAAGGAGCTTAGTTTTTCCCACACAAACTAAAACCTACATGATATTGATGAGTTGAGAAAAATATTGGAGCCATGGCATCAGTATCCATCCAATCGGACGACCGACTTGAAGGTACTTCAAAATTCAACAAATGGAATGCAAGGGTGTTAAGAATTATTGAGGAGAATGACCTATATGCCTACGTGACCTCAGTGATTGAGGAAAATTTTTCCCATGCAGAGAGAATTAAAGAGCAAGTCAATATGCACCATTCCTGACACTTTTTAGGAGAAACACTCCGTGGATCATTTATGATCAATCCGTGAGGAATCAACCAAACCGTTGAAAACCCCTTTCCCAAATGGGATGATTTAGCTTAATCACGAGCAAATTTCAAAAATTGGAAATTGTTTGAGAGATACGATAAGGTATTCGAAGATGAAATTTTTATAATTCATCTTATGACCATCTTTTCAAAACTAGATGAATTGGTTGAACGACCCAAGGATTTTTGGTTTAGACATTATCCTTATTCAATGTATCTTGTGTATAATGAGAGACTCATAGAGTTGAGAACTCGTTCGAAAGAGGATGATCGTTAGAAGAAGTTTTTTCAAATAAGAGTATTCATTCCAAGTTGTATGGGATCTAGTTTCTCCATGTAGAGATTCACTACCTCCTGCGTGCACTCAAATTTGCAAGGAGATAAAGAATGAGGGACTCCAGTAATAAAGAAAAGATCAAGAGGGAGCATGCAAAACAATAAAATATAAGTACATGTATTTTGTTTATTATATGCTCTTTAGATCTATATGTTTTTGAATGTTTTCATTACAGTCATATAGAGATCTGTATTCCCGGGATTAGGAATTGTGAGCATATATGTTGATTGTCTTTCCTTTATTGGAAAATAAAAAAATTCATAAATATATGAATGAAAACATGCATGATTGTCTCATAAGATATGAATATAGAGCTACATGATTGATTCATGAGATATGAATGTTGGGTTGCATGATTTTTCATAAAGATATGAATATAGGGCTGCATGGTTGTTCATAACAATATGAATATAGAGTTGCATGATTATTCATGAGATATGAATGTTGGTCTACATGATTATTTGATTATCATATGCTTTTATAAAATCATATTGTGTTTTATTACAAACTATATTCTTGAGATTAGGAATGATGTTATGGTATAAACATGATTAAAAGAATATGTTACAATATTTCTATTTTAGAAACAACTCATGTTAAGAAGAATAAGGGGTTGCATAAATATTCATGAGACATAAATATAAGACTGATACAAAACTACAAAACATTACATGAAATATGAATGGTGTTATGTCGAAACATTGGTTTAATGTGTACATAAATATATGAACCACTCCAAGTACATTGAAGTGTTCATGTGATTAAAATTCATGAGATATGGTTATACTAAAACATTGATTAAAATGTTTTGCATGTCACTGTGTGTTGTTTGTCATTTTATTGAAATGACTGGATTATGCAAGGTTTCTAATAACTTGATTGAATTTGGCTTCTAGGGAAAAACTATATGCCCTGACGTAGAAGTAAAAATTACATGTATTGAATGAGGAGTAAATATGATGGATGATCCTAAAAGAGATCAGGATGTTGTGAAGAAAGAAGCTTCTGGTAGCATATTAGAAGGTTCATATATATTAGGAAGAAGTCAGAATAGAATGCCTAATTGTATTCTGAGAGATGTAAAGAATCTTGAAGATAATTAAATTATCTTATTTTCATTCATGTGTCAAGAATATCTTCAGACATATATGAGCATGAGTCTCCATGATGGAGGACCCATATTATGATTCTCACATCTTGATAGTGAGAGGGAGTAGCTAGATTTGCTATATCCTAAAGAAACCAGTAAAAACTAGTTGATGTATCTTATGTTAAAATGAGTCCTGCATAATGCTCACATTCCGAAGGAAATTGAGAATTGTATTCAAGAATATTTTTATGATTCTTATGATTAGTGGTTTTTCACTCACTGTACAATGATTTTCCTCATTTAACTAAAATGTGCAATAAAAGAGACTGAAGAGTTTCAGGATGATGGACTATAAATCCATGGCTACACATATGAAGATAAATCTGAAATTTTATAATTATTATTTAATATTTGGAGGATATCAATTCATTTGATAGGTATTTGGATAGTCACGGGTCCTATGATCGGTTATATGCTTTGAAGTCTATACATAGACATGTACAAAGCATGTGTTGTGGTACCTACTTGGTACAAGTCTGTGTGGACTCGGATATGTCTGGATATGTCTCGGTCAGTAAAATGAAGTTTCAAAGATATATGGATTCTGACTAGTGCATTGATCAAGGAGGATCACATATGTCGCTCCATATAGATCATGTTGTAAAGTAGTAAACCTTTATGAGGTTCCTAGTCAGTTATAGCCGAGACATGGTACATATACAAAGATGATCAACATTGCCAACATTCTTACTAAGCCTCTATCTGAGACAAGCTTGGTATAGAAAAAATCCTCTATTTGAATAGGGAGTATTGATGTGTCTTCATAGGAAGCAACTGATAAATTCCCCACCAGTTAGTCATGGTACATGACTCAGGAAGCTAGTGGTTGTGATACCTTGTGGAGAGAATCCACATGAGCAGAGACATGGTCAAAGTGTCAGAGACTATTGATACTCAAGAATATTTATAGTATAGACTGTCAGAGAATAGTTAAACCTATCATAGAGGTAGTTGAGTTGTTGTAGTATAAAAACAAGAATCACTGAGAAAGTGATCAGTCCTTAATGAACATCACAAAGAATGGAAGCTCACAGAAAACTTCTCTAGATAGAAGAAGATTCTTGAAGTCAACAAATGGTGAATATTTAAAGAAAATATGAGACTTTATTTTTGTATGATATTACACATTTGTTGTATAATGTCGTATATAATGGATTTACAATCCATGGTTTCTAAATTAGAGAAACTATGATATGGATCGGATCCATATGATGCTACTATGTGTAAGTAGCTAGTTGGTTTTTCAGCAGAACTGTTGTGTTTTATGTTTACTACTAAGCATATGTTTGAGTACCTTTGAGGTACAATAGAGTAGGCTCTTTATTGTATTTTGATACATGGAAGACCTATTATATGATAGTACTACAAAATCTAAGTCTATTGCAGCCAGTACTACAAAATAAAGATGTATGCTAGAGAGTACTACAAAAAAAAATGTGTTTTGCATATAGTACTACATGTTGAGTTGTAGTGTAGCTTGGGAAGATACCTACTAGGGTGAAATAATTGAGCCTACAGTTCTTAGGTGTTAATAGTCAAGCATTCTGAAAGCCCTATGTGTGTTATGATAAAACACGCTGAGATGTAGTTTTACTTCATTGAAGTCATGGTCATGTAAAATGAAATTGCAGTACATAGCTACTGATGAGAAGATTGGAAATTTGTGGACAAGCCGCTGTCAGTGACAAAGTTGAGTTACTTCTGAAATAAGCTTAGTATGGTAGAAAATTCCCAGTAAAGTAGAGAATGCCTCCCTCGGTGAGAGGGAGTGTTGAATGTACAACATCAGGAGTCATTCTCCATACTTATGTGTTATCAAGTTAGAAAATTGTGTTTTATCAAGTTAAGGACTTGTGTGGTATGAAGTCAAGGACTTGTGTTGTTTCAACTTAGAAACTTATGTTGTATCAAGTTAAGGACTTGTGTGCTATAAATTCAGGACATTGTGTGGTATCAAGTCAGGACATCAGTATTCAGTTAGAGATTGAGTTCACTTAAATGTCAGTTAAATATCAGTTAATATCCATGATTGAAGGTATGGTGCATTAGTTGTGCATGATGAAGATTCAATGCATGGATTGATTATTCCAAAAAGGAAATTCAAAATTGTAATACGTGTGGATAATTCTCATGCCACCATCACTAGGGTTTGCATGGCAGTCATTATGGCTTGTTATTAATATGCTAGGAATATGGAAATTTCATACAGTTGTAATAGTGGATTTGTCTTCTCTATTTCTCTGTATTCTCTCTTATACAGAAATTTTCTTATGCTGTAAAAGTCATTCTCTGCAATCTATCTATTATACTCTGGAGAATTGCTGGGGTTTTTCATCCTCTCTGTTATGAGGATTTCCCCATGGTACATCTTTTGTTATGGATGAATTATTGTGTGTGATTGAATTGTTAATTGTTATAGGTCCTCGACATATCATTGATAAAAATTTTAAAGTTCAATCATCTCCATTATTTCTGAAAACATTAACACTTGGATCCTTCCAAGCTTCTAATGGCTTGCATTCATGGTTGTTATGTTCCTTAGTATGGTAACCTATTCTTTCAAGGTTAAAACTCTCTTTTCTCTTCTCTACACCTCTCATAAAACCATATCTCTCCTAATTCAAATTTCCATTCTTATAATACATGAAGAATGGAAAGAAGAGTCCTAACCATAACTTTTCTTGATTCCAATAATGTAGGAGAGACAAGTTTAGTTGAATTTAGGATCTAGTTGCCTAGATTTATGAAATGGTTTGGTCCACTATATTTTTATCAATTTGAATGATAGATAGGATCAATATTATTATTATTCCAAGAAATACGAGTAATATCATGGAAAGGTCAACAAGACATACTTATATCCCCATATACCCTCTCACCTTTCCCCTCTTGTGGTATCATAACTCCTTTAGGCTCTCATGCCCAACTAATCTTGGTTATTTTATTAATGACAAAATATCCATGTCCATGATTATCTATTAATTTCAAATCACCATAGAATATATATACCTCATGGTATTTAAGTAGAGTAAAGTGAATAGAGAAACATATGCACAACATTGCATAATCCCAATTTAAAATAAAAGGGTTAAGAACCAAGATATTACACTAAAAGTGAGTTACAAGGATCTAGATCTAGAAGAGAAGAGGCATTTTTCTACATCGGGTGGTTCTTAGTTGGATAATAAAAGGAATTAGTGATTTGATTGTTGGAGGGAATATATGACAACAAAAAATTTGAAATTCATCTTGAAAGTATTTGTCAAAAAATCCTTGTGTACTTTGATTGTGGCATGTCAGATGATCAAATTGAGTGCAAAAAATAGAAAAATCTTATAAGAACTATCTCTTAAGATCAGTAACACAATATTTTATTAATCTTTGTTGTGCTTATAAATAACGTGTGATAATTGTGGATTATTATTGTTGTGATAACTATTGATTTTGTTTCTTTAGATGATAGATTGTAATGATACCTAGCTATTGATTACAATGCATGACCAACTTAGAGAAGTGGATTTCTTTTTTATTCTGCATATGGAATTACCAGTAATAGTTTAAACCCTACTATTCATTATGCATGCATCTTGAACACAATTCATAATTCTAATCATTGAATTTTATATTAGGGGAATCATCAAGTGGGGAATGGTTGGTACTCGCATCACATGGGGTTCATGGATCCAATCCCACTACCACTATAACCCTATGTTCCCCACTATCTCCTGCAAGAATGGGACATAGGTAAGACCGGGTGTGATTTGAACTCATGGACTATATTTACAACATGTGAATTCATATCAAATGAACTGCCAATGAGCCACACCAGTGTGAGCCATAATTATAATCATATTATTGTTTTGATATGATCTCATTAATCACTTCATAGTATGAAGCCTCTTTCAATAAAGATATGGATATGCCCATGTTGTAAGAGTAATACAAACCTTTCGAACTATCAATCCCTACACTTCATGGTATTGATATGGGGGGGTAACTAGATGTGTAAAATGATGTGAAACCAAAACCTAAACCCGTGTGACCAAAAATAGTCAATCCTACATGAGGATGTCATTGATATCTAACCCAATGTGTAGATGGTATATTTTCATGCTCAATGGAGTGTGTAGCTCCTTACCCAAGTTGTACATCATGAGAAATAAAGTCAAAGGAGCAAGCAATAGAAATTGTTGCATATTATCCAAGAGCATAAGGAGAAACTTACATGTCTACCTTACCATCTAAAGAATATTGGACCTATTTCAAGGCAACAGAAATGGTATCGATGGTGGACAGATTGAACCTATGGTCTCCCTTCATTTTTTCAATTCCCTAGAAATCAATGCTACAATGCTACAATGTTACCTATGTCAGATATAAGACATGCACTATTAACATGGATATAATGTATCCACTTTGCACATTAGTTCTCAATATCCTTGACAATTTATTGATTTCTTGTATCGGAGAAATGAATATGTTATCGTTTCCAAGAAACATGAGTAGCTACACCGAAAAAATTAAGTAAACAAGTTTCCCATACACTCTTTCTATAGTAGGCGGAAAACCATGTCTTGGCATTAAAGGCTCACCAGTAATGAAAAACAACATTGTTTGATATCAAATCTTCATAAAAATCACAACATGATTGAATTTTAGAGTGGTCATACACTATCTTTAAAGATAAAATTATGGGAATAACATATAAATTTTTTGGGTCTGAACCCTTTTGGTTGGCCTTAGAGGAATTTTTCCACATGATGCCAAGACAACTCTTTGTCAGTTTTCTTTTTACAACAACAAGGTTTCTCTAGTCTCTTCACCATGAGAGATTCAATTACATAAAATATAAAAATTCAATTATATTAAAGTTTTTATTTGATATTCTCAAATTTACCTTCTCATATTTCACAAGGCTTCCACAAAAATCCAATCTACCAATTGCAGTAACACTGTCAATTTTGATGGAAACGGTAAATAAAATAAACATTGTCATATTTTAGATTCATTTTGTTATTTTTCATGTAAAAAATAGTATTTAAAAATATTACACACACACACACATATCACATTATTGAAAGTGATATCATGATATTTTTACATAGCTGTAACCATTCATTATCATCAATTTAAAGTTTTATCTATTTAATAATGAATAAATTAAAATATATGATCCTATTTTTAATATTTACAATTAACTATTGTTGGTAATAACTCCCGATTGATCGTTTATTCCAATGCAAATGCCTATATTTATACAAATCACATGGCGGTTGGGTTTCACCTTCCGCCTGTTTGGATTCCTACTATTTATTTATTTATTTATTTACATTATATAACCCTAACGGATTATATTCTAACAATACCCCTCTTAATCCGAAGGGGTGTTCGTAAGTTC
>LPNX011209881.1:68178-98311 GCA_001517045.1 Pseudotsuga menziesii | reverse complement strand
CAATGCTTGCACTGCAAATCTGATCTTTTGCTTCTGCCCCCTCTGCCTCTGAAATTTCTTCTTCCTCGTCCTCTCTTGCTGCAGTCTCCCTTGGAAGGGTCTTTGCCGGCAAGGGCAGCACCAATACTAGATGCCAAAGAGTGCATCTTTACAACCGTTAGTGTAATTTATAATAATAAAATTGTTATGACAAAGAGAAATAGAAAAAAAGACCAATAACCTTGCAGGTCTACAGTCTCTGCCAAGGTGATTTACAATCTCAACTTCAGGTTTTAAAGTGATACAATGACAGTATCGTAGCTTCAATTTGCAGCAATACAGGGAGAAGAAATTCAGTACAGGGTCTTCCAAAAGCCAGCAATGCAAATGGTGAAACCAGCAAAAAGGACAACAACTTTCAATATATATTCAGCTCCAAAACTGTAGCATATATTATTGGAATATAAATCCAAAACTCACGCAGCATATATTATTTCAATATACTCAGCTCCACAACTCAGTGATATCAATCACCATAGGAATTAGGTCACAAATCTTGAACTCGTAGGAACAACAACTTGTGAATGCAGCACCGAGTCTCGCCTCTTCAACTGCCTCTTCAACTCAACACGCAGTCTACTCTTTCAATCGATGTGGTAATGCAGACATAGTAACAAAAACCATTAACTGTTATTCACGGCTAACAATAATGCGCAGTCTCCAATTTCAGCGCAGATATATATATGATGTATCTCTCACATTATATATCACAGTCACAAAATATGAGTCGCAGTTCACAAAATGTATGATCAGACTTCAACGTAAATGGGTTGCAGCAATATATATGTATTTATATATCAATCACCAGTATTTATATAGCAACAATGGTGTGCAGTCTTCACAAAAAAAATCAGTCAGAACAGTGCGCAGTCTTCACAAAGAAATCAGTCAGAACGCACGTAGTATATCAGTCTAGGGTTTGTGCATTCCCAAAACATCATCTCCAACGCATGATGTAGTATTCAAGTAGCAGGCAGCTAGCTCAACGCGGCATGTATGCAGTCTTCTCCACGCAGGTTCTTAAAATCGTTCTACCTCCACGAGTTTTAACAATATTTCAACATAGCAAGCATTACATATCATTCAGCATATATATATTGAAACTCACGGGCTTCTTCAAGACACAGGCTGCTCCATCAAGATGTAGTCTCTCCACGAGCAGGTCTCCACGAGCAGTTCAACTCCTCCACGCAGCAGAAGCAGCATACAGCTCAGTCTTCAATGGGTTTTTAGCAGTCTGCGTGTACAAGTATCAGTGCGCCGTATCCTCTGAAGATGATGAGAACAAAGGAGAAGAAACGTTTGGAGGCAATGGGCCACTTTGGAAGAGATCCACGCTGGTCTTCACTCAACAGTCTCCAACGAGCTTAATCTTGAAGATAGAAATTGCAATTGCAATTTATATCTCACATTTGCTATGTACAGCGACTCAAACAGCTTGAAAACACTGGGGTTTCAAACATTTTCTTCCGCAATCTTCAACAAGAAGTTTCTCGTTCCAACTGGGAGACCTGTCATCCTCTTTTTGGAGACATGCATACAGTCCACGCATTATATATCAATACACACAGTCTACGCATTATATATCAATACACACAGTCCACGCATTATATATCAATACACACAGTCCACACATTGTATATCAATGCAGTATCTCTCCAACGCATCTAATTTCAGCACAGAACTACATCATATTGGCGTCCATGCCAGATACTAATCCTTCAACGCAGGCAGTAGATATACTCAACGGAAGTTAGGGTTCAGGCTCAGCGCTGTTACAACATTCCTCTGGAATTAGGTTTTATGATACCACTAATAGGTATCACACAGAATTATTGGTGCCCACGTAGAATAATACACATACAAAACGCTGGTAGGGATTAGGGTTTCCTCTACACAATCACAGTACACAAAACTCAGTCATGAAGGAATTATAACGCAGACTCGACTGGCAGACTGAAGGAGCAGTCTGGCAATGGACTGGCAAGCAGAATGCCAGGAATGGGCAGACTGGCAACATGCAGGAGTTATGGCAGGCAGGCAGCCAAGCTCTAATACCACTTGTTGGTAATAACTCCCGATTGATCGTTTATTCCAATGCAAATGCCTATATTTATACAAATCACATGGCGGTTGGGTTTCACCTTCCGCTCAGCCTGTTTGGCTTCCTACTATTTATTTATTTATTTATTTACATTATATAACCCTAATGGATTATATTCTAACAACTATAAATCGTGTTTTAAGCTTTATGTTGTTTTAGAAAAAAAATATTATTTACATAAGTAAAAGATCCTTATAAACAAAAGTTGTGAAAGAGTATTTTGTACAAATCGAATGTTAAATCATGTGAAATCAAAAAATAAAGAAACTAATTAACATCACATCAAAACAAAATCATATCAAATCAAAACATAAAGAAACTAATTAACATCACATCAAAACAAAATCATATCAAATAAAAACATAAAGAAACTAATTAACATCACATCAAAACAAAATCATATCAAATCAAAACATAAAGAAACTATTCAACATCCCATCAAAATCATATCATATCAAATACTGTAGCACAAGTGATGAACTAACAACTAGCCACTGAAAATCAATGCCTTTATTGCATGCAACTTTACACGATAAATGACTTGCAAACCAATAGCTAGCTCCATGTGCAATCT
This sequence comes from Pseudotsuga menziesii, assembly GCA_001517045.1. Taxonomy (NCBI): domain Eukaryota; kingdom Viridiplantae; phylum Streptophyta; class Pinopsida; order Pinales; family Pinaceae; genus Pseudotsuga; species Pseudotsuga menziesii. The sequence goes on along the minus strand of LPNX011209881.1, from coordinate 95,594 downwards.
AGAATATAAATTATATTTTAAAGTGACACGCGTCTCTTTTATCTTGAAGTCTATATTAATAATTCATTTATCTATTTGATTTTAGGTGATCTTTAGATTATTAATTAGATTTGGGCATCTAATTAATGTTGCATTTATCTTTAAGTCTATATTAACAAGTGAAAGTTGCAAAGAAACTAAGTACCTTCCTATGGATTTTTAGGAGTGCCACAAAGTTTTATTGCATCCTTGTGAACTAGAAACAACAATAATGTAAAAGTAAAAGAGCTAGATAAATTACTGAACCACGAGATTAACTAGCCCTAATTTCTGGGTTCCAAGACATTAATCAAGGAAATATATATTATATTATGTGAAGTGGATACAAATAAATTGACTAGTTGTAATTATAAAAATGATTTGGAAAAAGAAAATCCGACCTCAACCAACAAAGGAGATTTTCAATGCAAATGCTCAATCAAATTGTTTTCCAAGAGTCCAACAACTTAGCCAAGATTGCAACATTACCCATACTACAATAGAGTGAGGAGCATTTGCATTGGAGAAAATACCTGACCTGGTGCACAAATGGTTTACGCACTATCTACCTTATGACTGATAATTTTTTGTGAAAATAGGTAGCGTCCATATTGACCTAGTTTCCTGCTAGTTTTTCCACCTATTTAAACTGTTATGGAAAATATAAATGATGAGAAGTTTAAAAATCACAAGAGGAATTCAACTTATAAGAAATAAATGTTCATTGGTCATGAAGGTTTCTATGAAGAATCCAAATAGCACTAAAGCTAGGAATCCCATAGAAAGGAAAAGAGATCCATGAAAGATGACAAATGTCATGCAATAGCTAAAAATGACTATCTAGAAAGAGAAAATGAAATTGCCAATTTAAAAACTTGTTAGCTAATTTGCAATATCTCTTAACCATGAACCATTGTTCTATGAGCTTGAATGGCCATCAGATAATGGAGGTTTAATATCAATGGCTCTATTTATGGAACCCTAAACTCATGGATACACCATAAGAAATGGCTACTCCAGCTATTGTGCATTTTGAGGCTCAATAGCACTTAGAGAAAGTAGCTTAATCTAAAAGACCATTTGATTCCCCTAAAAAAAATAGCTCTGGGAAGATTCTTAATTTTTTTTTAGTAAATAGACATAATAAATTGTTATATTAATATTTTAAATAAAGTGATACAATTTTACAAATATTCTAAATGAACTGATACATTTTTACAAACGTTGATAGTAACAAAGTCACATTTTTAATAGAGATAATGAATGATGATAGTGTACAACCACTTTTTAAAAATAAATATAGCTGATATTAGAGGTGTACAATCTAGAAGAGGATTGCAATAACAATGAGTTTAGAGATATTCAACAGACAACGATGAGTTTAGAGAGATTCAACATACACGAATAAGAAGAATTGCTCATCAAGTGACAGCGAGCCTCCTGTTGTTACCACTTCCATGCCATTGATTAGGAGGATGTATACAAAACAAAGACGCCATTGATAATGAGGCATTTAAAAGAACCATAGTGTATTTAAAGAACCATTTTCCAAATGTAGACTGTAATGGCGCGATATTACAACTATGCTGCATAAATTTTTGGTTTTTGACCATTTTTTAAAACCTACTCAGAATGACATATTTTATTAATCCATCATTTCTCTCTCAAACATGTTCTTCGTATTTATGTCTTTGTCTCTTGGGGATTCTACTCTCACCTGTTTTGGAAAATTGAAATGATACATATTTTAAAGATAAAATTATTTTACGTCTCATTTTGTTCAAATGAAATTACTTCACTAAGCGGTCGTGCCTTTATTTCGTGAGACCAAACAAAAATGTTGGTGAATATCCATCTAAGTTTTTGTAATTAGTTTATCATATGCAAATGACACACTTGGAAACATTTATAACATTGTTCGTCTTGCTAGTTGGGCAAGTTGGCTCACTAGCCAGGACCTGTCGATCAATTAATAAATAAAGTCTGAAACAAAATGACTCGAGAAAATGCAATTCAAATGGTTTTTTACATGTATGCCGTGTGTAAAATAGCAAGGAAAATATAAATTTCACGCAGCACACCCAACAAAAACACCCATCTTATAGATTAATGTGAAATCTTGACATCTGATCAAATGGTTTTCTACAAGTATGTAGACAAGTATGTAGTGTGTCAACTAGCCAACAAAATATAAATTGCGGGTGGCACACCCGTCATACAGGTTAATGCAAAAGCTCCACGTTTTGAGCATAAATGACTAATTCTAAATAAGTATACTACTATGTATGTTAATGACCATGACCGCATTTATTGTTCATCGAACAATCCGCCTAAATACAATTGAAATGCTATAGTAACCATATTAAAAATGTACGAATGATATATTAGAAATAGAGGAGAAGGGATTTGTAAAAGTATTTGTGTATGAAAAATGAAATGGGAGCTAACGAACCATCCAAGCCATTGAAACAATCAATTTCAACTGCAAAGCTAGATTTCCCATGCCTAAACATAATTCAATGGTTGAGTAAATACAAAGGAGCAGAACATATACTCAGACAACAGAACAAGGATTGGTTCATATGCTTCCTACATGCTCAAGTCAACCTACAAGCTCCCATTTAGCATAGGAACCATTGTTCAAGTGTGGATAAGGTAGGAACCATTGTCTCGGTAAGTGTGGAGTAGGTAGGAACCATTATTTGGTATGTACAACGGAGTATACATCTATTTTGGTAAGTTTGGTTCACAAACTAATGCCTAGAAGTCATCGAATGCATCAAATCTTGGATCTACAGAGTGAGTAGCAGCATCTATTCCTATCATCGAGTGCATTGAAACTACTATATTCTCTTTTCGAGATGAATGGGCCAATAGATACCTTACTTGTTAGGAATGAATATTATATTGATAGAAGAAATTTGAGATGCTTGCCTTAACACGGGCTTTCTCGAGCTACTGGCGAGAGTTGGTGGGAGGAGGGAAGTTTATTCAGGAAATGCCCATCAAATATGTACAAACAGGTCCCTTTGTTCAGGAAATAAATAAGGGGAATGCATTAGCTAGAGTTACCAAGCTATATGAAAATTTATCCCATGGTAAAATTCATATTGCTTAAAGCTGATTGAAACTTAAATTCCAGACAATGAGGATGATGAAGATCCTTTCTAAGCCTGGTTGCACAAGATTTGATTGTAAAATTGAAAGCACGATGATAGGAAGATTACTTTCAAACCCCACTCATCGGTTGGTATCACAGAATATTGTTTAACCCACATCATGGATATAACAAACAATAATCCATCATCCCTAAAAAACCAACATATTTATTGTTTGTTGAGATCCTTATCTCAATGCCAACGACTGCAACTACTTGCAAATGTATGTCACTTCAACAATTATTCATGAATTAGAAAAAAATAACATAGTAATAAGTGTTTTGCATTTGCATTTATATTGTGTCTTCATTGCATTAGCTAAAGAAACAAAATATCAGTATATCTGAATCAAACACTACTCAACAGTTTCAAGCTATTGAATTGTTTCCTAACATGAAAAAACAAACTTTTATGTTAATTTTTTTTGTTTTGGTGACTTTTGTGCTTTCTAAGCCTTTGAACACCATGGTTTTTCAAAGTGTTTTCTTCTGGATTTTGGAAGTTTAATCGATAGCTTCTGTTGCCTGGAACCATTGTGATGGAAGTAGGTGGATTCACTGAGTTCCTTCGCCTCGATCCACTATGATGGATTCACTGAGTCGTTATGCCTCGATCCACTCACCCGCATTGAATTTACACCCAGTATATAGAAGGTATGCGAACATATTATTATTTTATACAATTAGAAATACTTTATGTTGTTCAATTATGCATACGGTTTGACCATTTTACTTGCATTCTGGTGGTTGATTCACTAAGATGCTCAATCAGGAATTTTTTACCTTTCATGGGGAAGCTGAGCAAATATCGCCTTATCTCAGGTGCATAGATTTGGACCAAATCAATCCCATAAGCTCACCACCCAATTGATCTTCCATCGTCCTCATCCTCTATTTTGTTCCTACTCCTGTCGGTCCTCTGTTTTCCTGTTTTTAGTTATATATCGTAGGCTTGTTGTTACCTTTGTTATAGTGCTACTTGCTAGTGGATTGAGAAACTTCATTGCATCTACAGCATGCAACATGAAGAGGGGCATGAAAAAATGAAGAGGGACATGACATTTCCAAAGCCCCAGGATACCGAGTTTCAACTTGCCTATAGTAGCTTGTTCCTTCCCATCTGTCAAAGGCAAAGACACATGCACTACATGCATTGTATGCACACCACTTGTCTTCTATCAAAGCATTATTGAGTGTTTTGTTGTTGTTGTGTGTGGAATGTTAGATTTTTATCATTTAAGCTAGCATTATATTAGGATCTTTAACTAAGAGAATAACAAGCACACCAATCAAACACAAGAGACAATGAACACAATATTTTTCCTTGGGGAAACCATAAATGGAGAAAAACCCCGAAACCTCCTCAGAGATAGAATCAAAACCAAAATTAAAACCCCAAAACAATAACATGATCTCCCGACAGCAGTAGCCTCTTTCTTTCTAGCCCCAACAAATTCTTCTTCCTCAGCTATGTGCTACAACTGAGTGGGAGTGAGTGTGTAATAAATAGAGAGGCTCACTCTCTATTTAGACTAATTCTCGACTTGACAATAACTCACTAGGGCTGACATTAGAGGAAATTTGAGGTCTAAAATGGGCCTCCTAAGGAAAATGATAAAATAATAGTTAAAATAATAAAATAATAGTTATTAATATTGGAGGATGAATGAAAAAACTACTTTTTGATTCGTATTTTCAACATATTGCCCTGTGTTTTAACTCAAATTTTGAGCGGGAGAGCTCGTTGGATGCATAATTTAATTCCACATCCAACGAGTACCCACACTACATACTTTTGATAGACCCCGCTACCCCAAAAACAAGAAATGCCTGAAAAAATGTGATGATGACATCATCATCACGTTTTTTTAGGTATTTCTTATTTTTGGTGTAGCGGGGTCTGTCAAAAGTATGCAGTGTGGGTACTCGTGTGATGCAAAATTAAATTCTGTATCCAACAAGATATCCCACCTTAAATTTGAGTAAAAACACAAGTAGATATGTCAAAAATACGAACAAAAAAAGTAGTTTTCTTTTATGACAAATATGTCAATTCAACCATTATGGTTGACTCATTTTATTGAAATTCTATTGGTTCTTGAATTCCAACTCACAAAATTTATTATTGGTGCATTTTCTTATAAGGCCCATTTTAGACCCCAAAATTCCTCTAATGCTTCTCTATGAGAGTCTAATAATCCTAGGGCCCCACAATTGCGGGGACTTTAACCCTTGATCAATAGGAGGGTTACCCATAATGACTTGACATGACTTGTTTACATTGTTTGAATCTCCCGATAGGAACATCGGGGCATGACATGACTCAAATACATTACAGAGACATCCTAGAATAAACATCGAGGTACAATACATAAGATATACGAATGAATACATTCCGAAGTTACAAATACATCAACACTCCCTCTTAATTAGGAAGGTATTCTCTTGACACAATTTATCAGCACAAGTATTCTTCTCTGTATCATCTGTATCATCATCGAGTTCTCGTCATCTTCATCATCAGATCGAGATCATCACTCGATCATCACTCAATCTGGGTCATCACTGGAACATCATTACTGGATCTAGATCATCACTGGATCTGGATCATCACTGGATCTGGATCATCACTTGCTCTGGATCATCACTGCTAGATCATCATCACTGGATCATCATCATGGGTGGTATATCATGATTCTTCTCGTCACAGGAAGTTATACGAAGCCAACCTTTTTTCATGTTGGTTGTAAGCATAGCCTCCATGTAGGTCTTCTTCAGTGCTTACATCTGACCCTAAGTCAGAATGGCCCGCCCAACACTTACATCTTACGATGAGAGGAACAAATCCAACATCGTGTCAGAAAGGCATGCCCAACACTCACATCTGACCATGCGAGAACACATCCCACAACGCTATCAGAAAGGCCCAGCACTTACATTCACCATTATGATAGGACACACCTACTATCATCTGTGAAAAGGCACATCACTCACAACCACCAACATGATAGGACACGCCTACTATCATCTGTGAAAAGGCTCAGCACTTACATCCACCACCATGGTAGGACACACCTACTACCATATGTGGAAAGGCACAACACTCACATCCAACAACATGGTAGGACACACCTACTACCATCTGTGGAAAGGTACACTAGTTACAATCACCAACATGGTAGGACACACCTACTACCATCTGTGAAAAGGCACAGCACTCACATCCACCAGCATGATAGGATTATGGAAAGGATCTGCACTTACATCTGATCATGTGGGAACCAATCCCACAGTCACATCAGAATGGCTCCCATCCCTAGGCTAAGGATTCCTGGTAACTGGCCAGGTGCCTCCATTCTCCTAGAGAATGGAATTAGCCCTTATATCTGATCAAGTGGGAACACATCCCTCAATCACATCAGGATGTCCCTACACTTATATCTGATCATGTGATAACACATCCCATAGTCATATCAGAATGGCCCTCATCCCCGGACTGAGTATTCCTTGTAACTGACTAGGTGCCTCCATTCATAGAATGACATTTAGCACTTATATCTGATCATGTAGGAACCAATCCTATAGTTACATCAGAATGGATCAGCACTCATATCTAACATGGAAGGAACCAATCCTCTCACCATGATAGAATGGTTCATCCCTTACATCTGACCATGGAAGGAACCAATCCTCTCACCATGTCAGAATGGCTCACAGATTCATCACTTCCCTTTGGAGGGAACCTTAATCTGGAGAACACTAAGCTTCTCCCTGAAGTATTCAAACTTATCTCTGGCCAATGGCTTTTTCAACACATCAGCTATCTATTCATCTATTGCAACATACTGGAGATTCACTGCTCCTCTCTGCACCATATCCCTGATATAGTGATATTTGATATCGATATGCTTCGACTTGTCATGGAGCACTGGGTTATATGACAAATTCACACAACTATGGTTGTTGCAATATATACAAGTAGCATCCAACTGGAGATCAAATAAATCAGATAGTAGCTTCCTTAGCCATACTGCCTCACAACTAGCTAAACAAGCTGTGACATACTATGCTTCAGCTGTACTCAGTGCCACGCAATATTGTTTCCTACTAAACCAAGAGATCACACCTGATCCCATACTAAATAAACACCCTGAAGTTCTCTTCCTATCGATGGCACTTCCTGCCCAATCTCAATCAACATAACCTTCCAGGTTAATCTTTTGATTCACCTCATACTTGAGCCCATAATCAACTATACCCTTCAGGTACCTCAGAATATGCTTTACAGCAATCAAGTGAACATGTCTCAGATCTGTCAGGAACTAGATCAAGGTGTTCACAACAAAGCAAATATTTGGTCTCATGTTCATTAGGTACATCAGCGACCCAATCATCTAACGATACATCGTAGCATCAACCGAATCTGATGAAGCATCATTCAATAGCTTCAGGTTCGATGCCATATGTGTGGTCATGGGTTTGCAATCCATCATCCCGAACCTCTTTAGGATCTCTAATTCCATCTGCATTATGCCACACCTCCATGCCTATAAAATAGTGCATCATACCCAAGTCCTTCATTTTGAATTCGGCAGCAAGCTTCCTCTTTGTATCAGAAATCAACCCATCCATACCTGTTACAAACAGATCATCTACATACAGTAGGAGTATCATTGGGTTACCATCTTCAACCTTGTAGTAAATTTTGGAATCTGCTTTACTCTTGGTAAATCCCAAACTAGATAGAAAGCTGTCAATTCTGCCATACCATGTCCTGGGTGCTTGTTTCAAACTACACAGGGATTTCTTCAATTTACACACATGAGTCTCCCTGTCATGTGTCTCAAAACCGAGTGGCTGCTCCACATACACTTCCTCTTATACTACACCATTCAATAAGGTAGTCTTGACATCCATCTGGTGTATCTTCCATTTCATCACTGCAGCTAGAGAAAGTATTGATCTGATGGAAGTGTATCTGGCTACAAGTGCAAAAGTTTCTACATAATCTATTCCTTCTTTCTGGGAGAAGCCACAAGCCACAAATCTTGCTTTATATTTCTCTATGCTACCATATGTAGTATGCTTGATCTTGTAGATCCATTTGGAAGTTACAATAGACTTCCCTTTTGGTCTTAGGACAACATCCCAAACATCATTATTCATGAACGATTGATACTCTTTGATCATAGCATCCTTCCATTCTTTCCTTTCTATCGCTTCTTCATAGTTGGAAGGTTCTTTATCGATGAAGTCACATAATAAGGCTACATAACCAAAGCAGGACCTGGTTCTTTTTCTTTCTCTGTGATTTTCTTCTGGAGCACCATATCTTTTTGCACCTTGGATAGCTTCCCATACCCAAGCAGGTTTCCTCTTGTGAGGATTATTTTCCTAAGGTGGATCTATAGGTTCTTGAGGTTCTTCTAATTCCCGATCTTCTTCTTGAATTTCTTCATTCATGGTTGTGTCATGAATTCTGGGTACTTCTGTTTCTTCAGGTTCTTCAGCAGGTCTCTTTCTGGATTTGTTGTAAGTTGAGTCTTCGTTAAATGTTACATCCCTGCTGATGTTGATCTTCTTGAATCTTGGGAAGTATATTTTGTAAGCCTACAAGCTTTTAGAGTATCCCACAAATATACTCTTGTTTCCTGAAGCCTTCTAACATTGTCCTCTTTTCTTTCTGAATGTGTATGTACACTAGATAGCTGAATATTCTGAGATGGCTAACTTTTGGTTTCTTGCCGGAAAAGACTTCTTTAGGTGTCTTGTTCTCGAGTACTCTATGTGGAGTATGTTTTTGTACATAGAACACTATTCTGGAAGCTTCTTCCCATATATGCATGGGGAGATCTTGATCATGAAGCATAGCCCTTGCAGCTTCCATGATTGTTCTATTCTTCCTTTCTACAATCCCATTCTGTTGTGGATTATATGGAGTAGTCAACTCCCTCTTAATCCTTGAATCTTTGCATAATTCTTTGAATTCATTTCATGTGAATTATCCACCATTATCTGATCAAAAGGTTTTGATCTTCTTTTCTGTGTGGTTCTCGATCAAGGCTTTCAATTCCTTGAACTTGCTAAATACCTCATCTTTGTTCTTCATGAAGTATATCCATGTCTTCCTAGAAAAATCACAAATAAAAGAAATATAGTATACATACGCACTTAATGAACTTGATGACATTAGACCGCATACATCGGAATGGATGATTTCCAAGATTCCTTTTTCCTTGCTCTCGCTACTTGGAAATGTCTTCCTTGTGTTCTTTCCTTTCGCACATCCTTTGTAGACTCCATCATGTTTTGCTTGAATTTCTAGAAGACCTTCAATATCTTTGCTTGCAAGTGGTAGTGCTCTGTAATGCACATGTGCAAGCCTTCTATGCCAAAGTTCATTTGGCTCTATTGTGTCATGGACAAAGGCTTGTTCTAGATTCCCCTTCAATTTGTATAGACCTCTCTCTTGTTCCCCAATTACTATTGCATCATTAATAGTCTTTCCCTTTGGACACATGAGGACTTGGCCATCTAAAAATGCAACCCTCATGCCTTTTGCATCTAATGCGGATATGGAGAGGAGGTTCTTCTTTAGTCCTGGTACAAACAATACATCCTTCATTGTCATAGACTTTCCAAAGTCTAGTTTATAGGAGGATTCCCCACTACCTTTTATTGGATATTGGAAGTCATCTCCAAGTTTTACCTTGTGTGGTGATTCATGTTCTGATATTTTCACAAAGGATTCTTTGAATCCTATCATATGCTTGGAATCCCCACTGTCTATAAGCCAATCATTGCTTCCATGCGTAATCTTTCCTATGAGAGCAGAAATCAAAACATATTCTTCATGACTTGAGGAATCATCACTTTCTTGTCTAATTATTTTTGTGGAAGGTTCATCATCCTCTACAACATGAGCATGATGTCTTCTCTTGTTTCCCTTCTTCTTGTGAGAGACATTTTTGTTTCTAGGACATTCTCTAGCATAGTGTCCTTTCTCGTCACATGTATAACATCTAATTCTAGACAAATATTTTCTAGTGTTATCTTTGTGAAAGTGCTTACCTTTGGGGTGATGAGAACTTCTTCTGGTTTTATTGGAGTGTACCATGAGAGCTTGATATTCACTTCCCATCTTTTCTTCTCGAGCTGCTATCCAAACTTCTTCTTGAGAGCATTCTTCCCATAGTCTGCTGAACTTGACTAGCTTCTTTCTGGCACAGATTCCTTGAATAAAGGAGTCCCATGATCTAGGGAGACCATTCAAGGTGGTCATTACAATCTCTGCATTCTCCACTTCTTCATCTACTGCTTCAAGTTTTTCTTTGATCTGGGAGACCCTTATGAAGTATGACTGTATGGTCTCTGCATTATGGATTTTCACATTCTTCAACTGGTTCCTCAAAGTCATCTTTCGGTTTATGTTCTTTCCTTCAAACAGTTTGGTCAGGGCATCAAACATAGCTTTAGGTGCATTTAGGGAGGACACCTGTGGTATGAGGTGATCCTTGATTGAATCAGCAATAATCCTCTTAGCCATGAACAACTTCTTTTTGTGTAAAGCCTTGGTCTCATTTCCCTCTGGAACTAGAACCTCCTCATTGATGTAGGAGTCCAACTCATTTTCTTCGAGGAACAGGGATATCCTATACTTCTAGGCTCAGAAGTTATCAGCTCCTTCAAGCTTGGTATGATGGGACATCTTAACTTAGAACCTCAAATGGAAATACAAAATATTTAGATCTTACCAGGTCAAGATGTCGGATTTGGATTTGGAGCTAAATTTCTGTAGTGCTGGTTCAAGAGAAGATTAGGGTTTGACTTTCCCGGAGTTATGTCCAATCAAATACTTTGATCTTGATCTCTAAACTTTGATTTTGAGGAGGAGATCAATCTAGGCCTGGGATCACTAAAAAATTCCACTTCTGTGGAAAGCCCTAATTTTCAGCAGTAGTGTCGGTTCAAAAACTGAAAAATGCTCAGAATTAGATTCTTCGACAGAAAGATGCACCCTGGAGAGGAGTGTCAGTCCAACTTTATTTTGGTAAAAATCTATGGAGAGAGATCCAAAAAGTAGGAAGCCCTAGTTTTTGCAGTTGGACAATGTCTTCTTCTCAGGTTAGCTCTGATACCATGTTAGATTTTTAGGATCTTTAACTGAGAGAATAACAAGCACATCAATCAAACACAAGAGACAATGAACACAATTTTTTTCCTTGGGGAAACCATAAATGGAGAAAAACCTTGCAACTTCCTCAAACATAGAATCAGCACCAAAAGTAAAACCCCAAAACAGTAAGATGATCTCCCGATAGCAGTAGCCTCTTTCTTTCTAGCCCCAACAACTTCTTCTTCCTCAACTATGCGCTGCAACTGAGTGTGAGTGAGTGTGTGATAAATAAAGAGGCTCACTCTCTATTTATACTAATTCTCGACTTGAAAATAACTCACTAGGGCCGAATTCTCTAGGAGAGTCTAATAACCCTAGGGCCCCACAACTGCGAAGACTTTAACCCTTCATCAATTGGAGGGTTACCCACAATGACTTGACGTGACTTATTTACATTGTTTTAATATCCCGATAGGAACACCTGGGCATGACATGACTCAAATACATTACAGACACATCCCGGAATAAACATCGAGGTACAATACATAAGATATACGGATGAATACATTTCGAAGTTACAAATACATCAACATGGAAGACTAAGGAAATGAGTAGAATATTAGGGGGGTGGCTGCCATTTTAGGATAATGAGTGAAAAAAACATTAAACATTTAATGTTCTAAAATAATGCTATAAACATATTGTAGCATTAGTCAGAAAAATGCAATAAAAAAATTGTAATATGTCACTAGCATAACTTTCAAACCGAAAAATCATCCCCTTTCCTTGATATGAGGCCGAATAAGGCCTCAAATTCTTTGATTGCATGAAACAATAGTTACATGCTCTTGATTGGTGAAAGAAAAAGTCTACTGACATAAATATAAGACAAGTTAGGTTAAAATGTTTTGAGATGCGTGTCTTTTAATTAAATTGATGACAACCCGATTCATAGAGTCCCTGCTAGCCGAGGGTAGGGACTAATAATGCATGTATCTCTTTATCTTGACATCTACATTAATGTTGCATTTACCTTTCCAATGTTTAAATTAATGTATATGTTTTCAATCTTCTCAAATTTTCAAGGAATTTAAATTATAAGTAAATTATTTGCTTATGATTTTAATATGTAGGCAGGGTCTACCACTTATGTCTTATCTCCCTTGTTGATTTATTCATAACTCTCAAAACATACATTCAAATATTTAGAGTTGTTGTGAAGTCGTGTTGTCTTCCTCATTGGAGTTTTGGAGATCCACTAATTTTGTCCCACTGGAATATAATAAATTAAAATGAATTAATCTTTTATATTTATGGTTTTAAAAAGGTTTAAATTTATAAGTAAAATTATAGGTTTAACTTTTTATCTATTAAGTATTTTTTTTACTAGGGGAATCAACAACTGGGGTTGGGCTAGTACTCGCGTGACATTGGTTCTAGTGATCCATTCCTGCTACCACTATACCCCTAGGTGCCCCACACCCACCCGCAATACATGGGACATGGGTAAAATCAGGCGGGATTTGATCTCGTGACCTCCTTTACAACAAGTGACTTCATATCAAGCGACGCCAATGAGCCACACCTGTTTGGGCAAGTAAAATTTTGATTTTAAACAATACTTTTATTGAATTTGGATGAGCAATCTACATGATTTTAAAATGGTCCTAAAGACAACGAAGTTCTCTGGTCCAATTTTTTATCAATTAACTAAAATTATGATTTTCGTAAAACATCATCATATTTGGGTAAAACATCATCAAATTTGGAAAATGTTCAAGTGCAGTGAAGATTTGATCCGATAATGTTTTATTTTGAAACCTATAAGAGCCATTAACATAGTGAATTATCAATTTTGAATCACCATATACATGTTCCCTCCCAATACCATTATCCTATGAAATATTCAACAAATTCAACAAAGCATGAAGTTTAACCTAGTTATTAGTCACTCTTGCAAAGTTTAGTTTGAAGGGGCAGTTCATACTCTCAAAAAGGATCATGACTCCTCCAATGCTACAAATACCTAGATTGACATGGCTAGAAACATCGAATATGTTCCAATCCATGTTTTTGACTATTGATCTCCAAGGGAGCATTATTCCTAGAAACCTTCAATTTTGTGATATATTTTTATGTCATCATAAATTTATTTGACACTATAAAAAGACCTATAACGTAGAAAAAATGTGTTTTCAAATAAAATTGCATATCATATAACCCATAATGCTCATGATACCAAACAAGTTAGAGCTATATGATTTCTTATAGGGGTCCTCTAGTTACTTTTTAAATCCTTAAGAAAGAGAATATTCTTCATTTACCATTCCCCCCTTAAATATTGTATACCTCCTTCCAAACTTCTTTGGAAAAGCAATAATTGTTACGGAGAAAACTTCCTATGGATTGGGGTGTACCACAACAGACAAAGTAACCATCGAAATCAATACCTTCCCAATATGCAAGAGAAATAAAATATATAACACTAAAGGATCTCGAAACATACCTTATTTCGGATAGTTGATGTAGATCCCCGTTGAGCTTTTCCAATATCGCTTGTGTTAACAATTTGCTCTCTCAACAATCAGCAAACAAGACAAGCATGCTATATAATGGTGTTAGACATACTCTAGCATATATAATTAATATTGTATAAGCAATTAAAAGCATCCATGGATTCAATATTCATTTAAATGCACATCATTGGACAGGAAAAGATATTTCTATTATTATAAATCAGAGATTGGATGAATGACAACCTCTGTCAGCATGTCTACGAACCGGAGAAACTAAGTCCTCCACCTGGGCCTCCACCACCTCAGCCCTCCATCTCTCAATAGCAAGCTCACAAGAAAAGGAAATCTTGGGAAGAACACCAAGTGCTCCAAGGGACAAAGGCGTGCAGACTCAAGTATAAGCTATGGCAACAATGGACTATAGTTTTCTTGCTCTTCAATTCTCCTCCTTCAATGTATCCAAAGGGTTCCTTATATAGTGCTTCAATGGGGTAATGGAAGGTCAAATCCGAGTGATCTCGAGGCATATGGAAGGCTAGAAGACAAGTGACTCAGATCCACATCAAGGAAAACTCCAAAAATATTTGTTCGTTTGCACACATCCTGATGTACGCGGGTTTAAGGGTTATAACCGCGTGTATACGTGAGAAAGGGTTTAAAAGTCACATATAGAAAATCACAGGTGTTTTTAGGGATGATCTTGGAAACATCAAAGGTACAAAAATAGTCAATGGGGTCCAAAGAGTTTACAGAGGGACAGGGAAGGCCATAAATATGTGATCTACCATGTGTGGTAAAATCAACTGTAATAGATGCCCCCTAATGTGTGAGGTCAGAAGGGTGATACGATGGCTGAAATACATTATAATTCCATCCTAGAAATTGAGTAATGAAGAACCAGGTGGAACAACTAGCCATCCAACAATATAGTACAAATATCTCTGCATATGACTGCAAGTAGATACAACAGTCCCAGATACATAAGAGTACATTGGCCATGAATAGGCATGATACAAAATATGACATGTGTGGTCATCGCCACATACAATATAGATAGATCAGAATCTCCATGGTGAAGATATACAAAGGATCATGATCTCTATGAAAGCTGAAGATATAAAATGGATCAAGATCTCCATAATGGCTAAAGATATCTGACATACACTTGAATCAAGTCACGAGAGCTGAAATCTCATGAACACTGGCATGATCAAGGAGGTAGCATATCAGAAATGCCACCAATATGGAAAGTCTTCTACACAATCCGCTACAAGTACATGTCCTACTATGTGAATAGAGGTGTCGAGGTCGAACATAGTAGTCCATCGTCTGATTACCGGTCATTGATGTATATCATTAATAGATGCGAGATCACCCACCAATAATGAAAACGGGAATCAAGGTACTAGAGTGCAATATAAAAAGTGTGAATAAATGTGTTGAGGTCAAACACTTGAAAGAATCCATCAATCAGGGGACATTGATGTATTCCCAAAACTATCGATGGCAAGAGAACCTACCACTGATGATTGTAAGTCTCAAGGCACTCAAATGAATCTAGACTCCTATCCCAGAATAAATGATCTGAAGTTGATGGGATGAAATCTGCTGGAAGGAGGGCATTAAGTCATGCCCCATCATCCAACATGAGGTACTTAGAAAAGCTGTATAATGTGGAAGGAATCGATCATAATGTGCTCAAACCAATACCAGTACAGGGAATGGCTGACATACAAAGTCAAGAAAACTGAGGAATGGCCTAATCAGGCTTCAACTTCCTTTGAACCAGAGCATAAAGGTGAATGGTGATTGAATTTAGGTAGCATAGACTCAATATACAAAACTGGGACATCTCTACGACACAGGAGGCATTGAAAGAGGCTCCATAGGGACTGGAAGCTTAACCAGTCGGTGGAGATAAACTCAAAGAAACCAGTACAACTCCTAAAGTCAAAATATTAACCCAACCAATGGATGCGATATACAACGCTCTATTTGAAGGCGACACGATGTGACTACTGCCAGAGATAACATATTTTCCTGTCCGTATTTTTGGTTTTTTTTTTTTTTTTTGTGTTCGAGTACACAGGGTACTCCCAAAAGACCGAACACCTTCAGCAACCACTTCACACAAATAGATCACAGATCAACACACCAATGTTTGTCACGTGGTTAAAACCCTCGAGAGGAAAACAGTCCATGGCACCATCCAAATAGCTACTTGGAGCAATTTACTATGCAAAAGAAAGAAAGTTACATGAGCTTCTCATAATCGATCCACTAGCCAAGGACCCTCTATGCTCTTTAAATAGAGATCATAGACCAATCGAGTGTTAAGCCACGGATCAATGGTAGGTATGATCTAAGATAAGTTGAACTATTGAGTCACTCTATGTATAGAACATATCATGACCATCAGATTAGAATATTTACAAATGCATACTAATGCATACTAAAGAAACACACTTTTACCTAATGGATATATTACACAAGTTGATCTTAACTAACTCCTAAGTGTCTAAATATCCTAACATCCCCCCTTAAGAACAACTTGGGATAGGATTGAAGGATTTACAAAAGTGACACTATTAGGAGAAGGAAGGAGGCATTAGAGCCTATCCCCCCTTAAGGACACATTCCTGAACTCCTAAAATAGACCGAAGTTTAGAAAACTTTGCTTCTGTAAGAGACTTGGTGAAGATGTCTGTAACTTGATCATCTGTAGGGCAATAAAGCACTTCAATAATACGATCATGAACAAGATTTCTGATGAAGTGCATGTGTAGCTCAATGTGTTTGTTGTGCTAATGTAGAACTGGATCTTTGGCAAGCTTGATGGCACTTTGATTGTCGCACCAAAGTGGAGTAGGTTGCTGCTGCTCGAATCCAAACTCTGAAAGGATCTGTCAAAGCCATAAAGCTTTTGGACTGGCATTAACTACGGCTTGATATTCTGTTTTTGCTAAAGAAAGAGAAAGAGCTTGTTGTTTATTACAATCCCAAGTGACAGGTCCAGATCCCAGACTGAAAACATAACCTGCAGTAGACTTTCGATCATCAAGATCGCCGGCCCAATCTGAATCAGTGAAACCAACCAACAAAGGTTTTCCCCCTGTACTGTAATGAATCCCAAACTGAATTGTACCTCGAATATATCGAAGTATTCTTTTTGCTGCTTTCTAGTGACTTTCATGAGGAGTTTGCATATAACGGGAAACACGACCAATGACAAAGGATAGGTCAGGATAGGAATGAGTCAAGTATAAAAGACTACCAACAAGCTGACGATACAAGGTGGCATCTACTTCAGGGGAAGTACAAGTGGCAGAAAGTTTTACTCCAGACTTAAAGGGAGAAGGGGCTGGTTTTCAATATTCCATGTGGAAGTGACGAGGAAGGTCACAAGCATACTTAGACTAGGAAAGAAAGATTCCTTCTTTGGTTTGCAAGACTTGGAGACCAAGAAAATAATGCAAATGTCCTAAGTCTGACATTTCAAAATTTTGCTTAAGACTGGATTTCACATGGGTTATAAGTTTAGGGTCACTATCAGTAAGGATAAGTTCATCAACATAAAGAACAAGTATAATGAGATGGTTTCCTACTTTCTTGGTTTAGACATTGGGGTCAGAATGGCATCTAGAAAAACCAGTGTCAAGGAGAAAGCTATCCATTTTGTCATACCAAGCTCTAGGAGCTTGCTTAAGGCCATATAAAGATTTCTTTAGGAGACAAACAAGGCTAGAGTTATTCTGAACATATCCAGGAGGTTGTTCCATGTAAATTTCCTCATGTAAATCACCATGTAAGAAGGTAGACTTGACATCCATTTGATGGACTTCCCAGTTATGTAAGGATGCAAGGGAAATAACAAGGTGGATGGAGTTCATTTTTTCTACAGGGGTAAAGGTTTCATTGTAGTCAATCCCTTCAACTTGAGAAAAACCTTTGGAAACTAACCTTGCCTTAAGTCTTTCAACACTTCCATCTGATGCATACTTAGTTCTGTAGACCCATTTACATCTGACAAGTTTTCTTCCTTTTAGAAGAGGAACAAGATCCCAAGTATCGTTCGCCATTAAGGAATGATATTCTTCATCCATAGTTGCATCCCAATCTAGATTTCCTAAAGCTTTTGCAAAAGTTTCTGGATCATGATTCTTAGAAACTTGATCCAAAAGAGAAGAGGCTCGCTGAAATTGAGAACGTGTTCAACGTTGATCTCTAGGATCACCAGCAAGATCACCAGCTGCTTCACATGTTGAACAGACCCATCGGGGAAGTATTGGTGCTGGTGCAATTGGAGGAACATGAGCAGGCAGAGGTGGATTTTCATCCTCACTGTCATCATTATAAACTGGAGTTGGAAATGTCTTAAGGAAGCTGGAAGAAGAAGAAGAAGAAGGCACAATCACCGAATCAGGCTCTGTTATACCAAAATCCTGTCACCATCATGTGATAAGACCTTTGACATGTCTACTTGCCTTTAATCCCAGCTTCTGGAGTGAATACTAAATGGTTTTTTATCAGTCTGTCATACAAATTCCTAGCACCACGCATGCCCCTTTGTCCAGGAGCGGTACCCGTGCTCGCACCGCATTTCATAGGTTGTCCACAGGCGGTGTCACCGCCTATTTCCTGTGGTCCATAGGTGGTTATTACCAAAACCTCTCCATCATAGAAGGAGAAGCATGGTACCCTGGGTAAAAAGGGAAAAAGAGAATTTTATCGAGGCTTCTAGATGATAATCCTCATGTACTGCCTTATCCCTACTATTGTGGGTTGGGTGAGCTCGAGATCTCTCATCCTAGGATCTTAGAGGCCACCTCACCCACTAATTTCTCAACCATCTCTATCCATTAAAGCCCTATAAATATGAGCTCATAGCCATGGTTGAGGGGAGAACATTGAAGCTATTGTTATGCTGTTGGACTGATTCTTGGACCAAGATCATTTGGAGAGAGAATAGAGAGCTAGAGTCGGAGCTTTTGGGGATGAAGAGCTGGTTTCATGGAGATGCATGTCAACACTAAGGCTTGGTTGTAAAATTCTTCATATTTCTAATGCAAGTTGATTTTATGTACCATATATATTGTTGATGTTTGATTTCAGATATATATTGCTAGATTCCTTAGTCACTAGCATAGATTAGTAGATCATAGTCTGGTTGCTTTGATCTATTTTGTGTTGAACTCTTTTGCAGGTACACAGGTGAACTATCAAAGCCTTGTATTCTAGATATCTACATCGTCTAGGGATATTTATCAGCCTCTATGATCTATTTGTTCTGGATCTAAACCATTCAGACCAGCGGAACACCTTGTTGTCCATAGGAGGTGAAATATTTCGATCAACAAATCTGGCGACTCCGCTGGGGAATGAAGTTGTGTATCAGTCGTTCTGATATTCCTCAGTCTGCAACTCTTATCCAAATCCAGGCTCCTTCTTCAACTCTCTTCAGTCAGATCTACTCTCTAACTAACTTTATTTGGGTTTGAAACCTCCAGATCTATTCATATCTGAGTCATTTTGGTCTTTTATGTTCTATTTCCATGCTCAATTCAATAGTATTTGCCTTGATCTAGCCTTTTGCTTACTTGATCTGTCGTTCTCCTTGTGTTTTGGATTTATTCAGGGAAATGCACATGTTCTGTTGGCAAGGAGCAGTGCCACCACCTGACTCTATTTAGTTATACGTAGTGCCACCGCCTGAATCCAGTGAGAAGGAAGCGGTTCTACCTCAAAATCGCCTGTCAGACTTTGTATTTTGATTTTTTGTGTGTTTTTAGCTTACTTTTTGATGAAAATGAAGTGTACTTTTGAAAAAAAATGCAGTCACTTTGATTTTTGTATATTCTGTAGTCGCTTTGATTGTTGTATTCTTTCTGCATTCAAAGAGAGTTTGTGTTTCTTGCATTGGATTCTACATTATTTTCTTTACTTGAAACCTCTTTCTCTTTTATGTAGATATTATTCATTGGAATTGAAAATATATGTTTCATTTTCATGTGTAGGCTTTGGTTTGTTTTGGACTTGGAATGCATGAGTGATCCATGTTGTTTTGAGTCTTTCTTTGCTTGGGTGATTCTTGTTTCCTTTTGCATGCTGATTTTTTTCAGCGCTTGATAGGAAAGATTGGTTCTTTGTTTCCTTATCTGTTTCAAAGAGAAGTTTTAGTTTTCTCTCTCTTTTGCTTTATTTGAAAGTTTGTTGATCGATTTTATTCTTGTTTTATGCATGATTGTTTGAAATTCTAGATCTTACTTTCATCGAGAAGAGATATCTGTTTTCATCTTTATGTGCGTTAGAGTTAGATTTGTTTGGAAACGTTAGTGAAGTCATCTTTCCATTGAGTTTTTATGCGTCTTTTTCAAGCATGAAAAGATAGAAAACATTTTGATTTATGTTATATGTTCTCTAGATCTCTTTCTTATTTGCTTTGAAGATTGTTTGGGGTGCATTGATATTTCACTTTTTGTTTGAAAAGATAGAATTGCATTTGCATTTGGGTGTGCATTTTTTAGGAAGAAAAGTAAATCCCTCTCCCTCTCTTAGGTAGAATTTCATTGAAGAGGAAAAATTGCATTATCATATAGATCAGTGTGCATTTTTTTTAATTTCAAGTTTTCACTCCATGGTTCCACCTAAACGCACAAGATAAAATTAACGGTAGTACTAGGTTAAAACTTTTAGCAATTTGAGTGATAAGTTAGAGACGTGTTTGGGCGTCGTTAAGCATAGGAGCTATCATTACTTATCTGCATTACATCCCGGGACTTGCACGGTTCTTCCACGTACCATCGGTATATTGAACGGCCTTTCACGTACCCTAAAGGTATATCGAAAGGTACTTCACGTACTTGATTGTATATCAAAAGGCTCCTTGTGTACAGTTATGCATTAGATAGCACTACTACCGATTTGAGCTCCCTTGTACCTTGCGTATATCGAGAGACCCTTTTAGGAATCCTCAAACCATATGAGTTATCCTTTTGGCCTATCCTGTGAGGTTCCTGACTCTTATCCACTCCTTTCACATGTTTGCTTGTTGCTTTTAGTTTGAGTAGTACTTTCTTATGTGTGGTAGTTAGGGGTTTATTAGAGAGTTTAGATATGGCATCCTCATCTTGGACTACCACTCAAGAGGTTCCTTTCCAAGGTGTACCTATTGTATTCCCTCCAAGTGAAGGTATTGGTCCTCCCTTTATTGCCACTCTAAATCTTCGTAGATTAACTATAGGATTACCGGTCTGGCTATTTAATCCGGTAATTCCTGTTACACCTAATGTCTCAAATGTCACCTCTCCTCTAGGAGAGGATAGAACTCAACCTAATCCTGCTCCTTCTTCGTCGGTTGTGGCTTCATCTCCTTATTCTTCTTCGCTTGACCAAAGCTCTACGGTTAGTAGTCATTTGGATAAGAAGAAGAAGAAAGGGAAGGGTAAAAAGAAGAAGGATAAGAAAGAGAAAAATCAGCAACTATCTACCCTTGATGGTGCTCATTCTAAGAGAACAGCCGAAAAACCCCAAGTTCCCTTGTAAGCTTTGCAAGGGGGACCACCTTCTTAAGGAGTGTCTCAGTCTCTCCCATGTAAAAGAAGAGTGGTCTAGAAGGTCTACACTGTCTGTGTCATCAACCTCTGATCACCATGTTGACGATGCTCCCTCAACTAGTGACCCATTGGTAAAAGGTCGTAAGGGTAAAGTATTGTATCCTTGTTTGATTTGCAAGGTTATGCATCATACTTTTCTTTGTCCAAGCATGGATGAAGCTTTGTGTTGGTTGGAAAATATTACTGATCTTCAATAGGTGATTCCAACAAGTGATAGTAAATTATCCCTCGATTCCCCCACTGGTTGAGCAAGTGGTCAATTCAGATTTATCTGTGATTGATCCCACTCTTCCTTTGAAGAGTGAAGTTAAAGTGGTCAAGTCGGTGTCATTTCCACCTGATCTCACTCTTTCATCAGAGAGTGTTAAGACTGAAGTAGTCTCTTTGACCAAATCTTCATCTTGTTCTTCTCTTCCAATAGAGAATGAACTTAAACCTGCCGAAGTTTTTATGCTTTGTTCTGATTGTTCTTGACAAGAGGAAATTTTGTCTGTTTCGACAGAGCCCTCTCCGAGTAGTGAGGTTATTTCCTTTGACTGGAGTAACCTAACAGAGTCTTGTCTTCATTCGAGTGTTCCTTTCCAGATAGTTGTCAGTGTTACTGCTAGGTGGATACTTCACACTATTGTTGATGAAGTGTCTTATGTTAGTATTCTATCCTCAACTGATTGGCAAGATTTAGGTTTTCCTTAGCTTGTGTCAACCACTGATCAGATACTAGCTTTTAATCACAGACCTACTGCACCTTTAGGGATCCTTCCTCATTTGCCAATTACATTAGGAGGGAAAACTGTCTGTATTGATGTTATGGTGGTCCAAGGTCCTTTAGATTTTAATCTACTCCTTGGACATGATTATGTGTATGCCATGAAAGCCATAGTGTCCACACTCTTTAGAGTTATGCATTTTCCCCATGATGGGAAGATTGTGCCCATTGATCAGCTTTCCTTTGTTACACCTGACCATCGCATTAATCCTAGTAATCAGACTGCCCTGAATGTCCCACATGTTCTTGTGGTTCCTTCCCCTTCTTCTATTTAGCTTCTTCCCATCATCGGTAAAATGGGGGGCATGGCTCTAGTCTATGGACATCATAATGGAACTAAGTCGCTAGATTTTATGTAATAGGGGGAAACCTACCAACCTCTGGATATCATGTTGGGTAGGAGCAGGTTTTAGAGCATAGTTTACTTTTGGTTTCAAGCTTGTTAAAAAATAAAACCACCCCTTAAGCATAGTTTACGCTTTTGGTTTCAAGTTTGCATAAAAATGAAACCATGTCTAGAGCATAGTTTACGCTTTTGGTTTCAAGCTCGTTAAAAAATAAAACAATTCCTTAAGCATAGTTTACGCTTTTGGTTTCAAACTTGTATAAAAATGAAACCATGTTTAGAGCATAGTTTATGCTTTTGGTTTCAAGATCGTTAAAAAATAAAACCATTCCTTAAGCATAGTTTACGCTTTTGGTTTCAAGCTTGCATAAAAATGAAACCATGTTGAGAGCATAGTTTACTTTTGGTTTCAAGCTCGTTAAAAAATAAAACCATTCCTTAAGCATAGTTTACGCTTTTGGTTTCAAGCTTGCATAAAAATGAAACCATGTCTAGAGCATAGTTTACTTTTGGTTTCAAGCTCGGTAAAAAATAAAACCACTCCTTAAGCATAGTTTACGCTTTTGGTTTCAAGCTTGCATAAAAATGAAACCATGTTTTGAGAAAAGTTCCCATTCTGTGTCAAGCTCGTTAAAAAATGAAACAACACCTAACCATCATGTCAGGTTCTGACTATCATGTCAGTCATTCTTGAGCAAAGTTCCCATTCTGTGTCAAGATCGTTAAAAAATGAAACAGGTTCTGACCATCATGTCAGTCATTCTTGAGCAAAGTTCCCATTCTATGTCAAGCTAGTTAAAAAATGAAATGGATGTACTTAACCATAGTTTACGCTTTTGGTTTCAAGCTTGCATAAAAATGAAACCATGTTCCAAGCATAGTTACCTTTTGTTTCAAGCTTGTGTAAAAATGAAACAGATCCCCTTCCCTTGATTCAAGTCTTCACGTTAGTGTTAGAACTTGAACCTTTGCCTGCCCGATTCTCATTCTTCCTCCCCCCTGGCGAACATTTTGACATTAGTAACCAGGTTTTTAGGTTGGGTATGGAAGAAGAATCGTCAGATGAAACGAAGCTTGGGGGCATGTCGAGCTAGTAACAACCATGTTAGGGGTAGGATTCACTAGCAATCATGCTGGGGGAAATATTCCAACCTCTGTATAGCATGTTAATGGGATTTTTCAAGCATAGTTTACTATTGGTTTCGAGATTGCATAAAAATGAAACCAATCCCTAAGCATTCTTTCAACTGATCTTCGAGCTCATTAAAAACAGTAAGATGGTGTTGAGCTTACTTTTCATTTTTCGTGCTCTGGTTAAAACATGAAAAGTGGTTTGAGCTTAGTTTATTACTTTTTCGTGCTCTAGATTCAAACATGAAAAATTCTAATGGAGTTCTCTTTAAACCCTTTTCAGGCTCCCTAAATATGAAAAGATCGTCGAGTGAACTTGTCTTCCTCATGCTCATTAAAGTATTTGAATATTCGTCCGTCCAACGATAGGTTATCTCTTTCTCGGTTCGAATAGGACTATTAACGAGAAAGGAACACTCCAGCCAATCATGACTGAAAGAGTTCTCTAAGGTATGATTTTACACTTTTTCGGGCCTTAGAGACTAAATCATACGAAAAAGGACCCCCATGGAGTTTTCTTCTGTATTCATTCAGACTCTCTAAACATGAACGATACCGAGTTTTCTTTCAGTAGACTCGTTAAATTAAACATTGAGAGACCCGTTTTGGGAACGAACCCCTCTTCTCTCAGGTTCATAAAACATATGAGTTTGGACTTGTCTTTCGACAAGCTATATCGAGTGTTTGTTACCCTCTTTGAACTCGTAAAATCGAAAAGAGGCACTCATCAATCATGATGGGGGAAATGGGAAGGTAATCATTTTGCAAATAATGGCAGTTGTTTGTCGTTACCTTTGAACATGGCACTTATCTGCACAATCATGTCAGTCAATTGGGTATTCAGCTGATCTCCATGATGATCCACTTTCATGATTCATGCCAATACTTTGAGTCTTTCAGAAGAATGCATTGTCCACTGTCGCATTCTGTATCTGTCCTGTCTAGTCATGCTGCCAAGTCATTTTGTCGTGCCACCCGATGTTCAAAGGAGATATGAAGAAGTTTTACCTCTATAGTCTACACAGTCTTTGTGTCAGTATCTTTGAGTCAGTCATATGGTTACTACATTCACATCATTCCAGAACTATGTTCTAAGTTTCGTGTCGTCGATGTGGGACTCATCATGGACCTCCTTCGACGAGACTATTCCCGTCGACATCAACTCATCATCCGGGAAATAGTCTTAGAAACAATATTTAGTACCTTGAGATCTGTATGCCTTAATGACAGATTCTCTTGCTCTTGACATAGGTTCACATCATTGACCTTTGATCGATAGAATCAACTGGGTGTTCGATATCAAGACATCTATTCACACTCAGTAGATTGTACTAGGGTACCTTAGGTTTCATTGACATTAATGGTGATCTCCATTGCACTTGTTAACAGTTCACATCATTGGTCGGTAATCAAGTGGTTTCTACCATGGTCGAATTCAGATCATTGTAATCACATGGATAGAATCGTACTTTGTGGAAGACGAGATGAAGACCCTGGGAATTTGTTTAAATGTGCTCATTGCTTTTTCCTAGGTTGCGATGGAGTTTTGTATATCTAGCATGGATCCACATTTGTATGGTTGTGGCTATGCTCAAATTTGCGTCTGTATGACATAGATCTACGTTGTATGTCTGGTAGCTATGTCCAAGTTTGAGTCCTCTATCACATGGATCTACGATGTATTCTAGTAGCCATGCTTGTTTATTCCACTCATGGATCTACCTTGTATTGGTATGCAGCTATGAGTTTGGTTACTTGTGTCTATGAGTCAACATACTGATGTACTACAAATGCCTACTTGAATGCATACTCTGATCGAGCCAACATTTTCATCTCTTGGCGACGACTTGTTCTCAAAGCTCTCGTTTATCGTATCACTCTACAACTCATGCTTTGGGGGGCATCCTGTTATACCAAAATCCTGTCACCATCACGTGATAAGACCTTTGACATATTTACTTGCCCTAAATCCCAGCTTCTGGAGTGAAGACTAAATGGGTTTTTATCAGTTTATTATAAAAATTCTTAGCACCACGCATGCCCCTTTGTCTAGGATTGGTACCCCTGCTCGCACCAACTTTCATAGGTTGTCCACAGGTGGCGCCACCACCCATTGCCCTTGGTCCATAGGTGGTTATTACCAGAACCACTTTGTCATAGAAGGAGAAGCGCGGTACCCTGGGTAAAAAGGGAAAAAGAGAATTTTCTTGAGGCTTCTAGATGATAATCCTTGTGTATTGCCTTATCCCTACTGTTGTGGGTTGGTTGAGCTCGAGATCCATCATCCTAGGATCTTAGAGGCCACCTCACCCACTAATTTCTCAACCATCTTTATCCATTAAAGCCCTATAAATATGAGCTCATAGCCATGGTTGAGGGGAGAAAATTGAAGGTATTGTTATGCTGTTGGACTGATTTTTGGCCCAAGATCATTTGGAGAGAGCATAGAGAGCTAGAGTCGGAGATTTTGGGGATGAAGAGTTGGTTTCGTGGAGATGCATGTCAACACTAAAGCTTGGTTGTAAAATTCTTCATATTTCTAATGCAAGTTGATTTTATGTCCCATATATATTGTTGATGTTTGATTTTCGATATATATTGCTAGATTCCTTAGTCACTAGTATAGATTAGTAGATCATATTCTTGTTGCTTTGATCTATTTTGTGTTGAACCCTTTTGCAGGTACACATGTGAACTATCAAAGCATTGTATTCCAGATATCTACAGTGTATAAGGAGAGTTATCAGCCTTTGTGATCTATTTGTTCTGGATCTGAACCATTTCGACCAGTAGAACACCTTGCTATCCGTGGGAGGTGAAATATTCCGATCAACAGGCTCGCAGGCCAAAGATGGCACACCCACCAAGTTAGGCTCGCAGGCCAAGATATTTTGATCAAATTTAACATCTCTTCTAATGATTATATCATGAGAATGTGGTTGAAGAAGTATATAACCTTTTACATCTTCAGAATATCCAACAAATATGTACTTTTCACTTTTAGGCTGCAATGCTTTCTGTTTTTCATCCTGAATGTGAGCCCATGTTTCACAACCAAACACACGAAAGTGACTTACATCTGGTTTAATTTTACTCCATGCTTCTTCTGGTGTTATACCTTGTAAAACTTTAGTGGGTGTGTGATTAACTATGTACTTTGCACAATTTATGGCCTCAACCCAATATTGCAGACTTAGTCCCTTAGATTGGATTGTACAATTAGCCATTTTTTTAAAGTGTGGTTCTTCCGTTCAGCTACACCATTTTGTTGTGGTGTATATGGAACAGTGTTCTATTGTTGGATTCCTTGTTCAGTGCAGAAAGTAGTGAACTTGTTGTTAACATATTCTCCTCCATTGTCAGATCTTAACTTAATAATTTAATGACCATATTGTTTTTCAACAAGGGCCTTGTAGGCCAAGAACATGTTTAATACTTCGCTCTTAAGTTTTAGGAAGTAAACCTAAGTGCATCTGGAGTAGTCATCAATGAAAGTTAAGAAATATTTGAAACCAGAAAATGATGCAGATGGAAGAGGACAACACAAGTCACTTTGCACAAGCTCCAAAGGAACCGAGGCATGCCAAGAGGCACGTTTGTCAAAACTGTCCCGGTGATGTTTTTCGAGTACACAACCAAAACAAACACCATCCTTGCAAGATACCATCAGAAGACCAGTCACCATATTATGTTTACATAGTTGTTGCAATGAGCGATAATTTAAGTGACCAAATCGCTCATACAAAAGTTTGT
>LPNX011209881.1:50717-67923 GCA_001517045.1 Pseudotsuga menziesii | reverse complement strand
GGTGCTTCTTCATTGCTGCTTCCAAGGATGCCATCTTCTTGAAACACTTAGATTCATCATGATTATCTTTCCCACAAAAATTGCAATGATGCTCAGTATTTTTTCCTTTTTGTTTGGATCCTTTGTCATTTTTTAAAGAAGGAGCTGACTGAGAAGGTTTGGGACCCTTGTTGTTTTGCTTATTATTGCAAAAATTTTGTTTCTTGGGAGGCTTGGACTTTTCTTTCTGTTGGGACAATAAGGATTTCTCAGATGTATCTGCATTGTTAATTATTCCAAGATGAATGAGCTTATATTGCTCTCTAATTAAGGAATCACAAAAGGATTCAAGGCTAAGCTCTTAATAGCTAGCTATAGTAAATGATTCTTTCATGGAGTAGAATGTAGATACAAAAACAGAATATGTAGGTCCAAGTTTTGAAAAAATATGATAATTACATTGTTTGTCTTCTTTCTTAATATTGCATTCTACACATAATAGTCTAATAGTTTTATACTTAGATAAATAGTCTTGAATGCATAAAAAATCATTTGGATTCAAAGAAAGCAACTCATTCTCAAGTTGATGACCCCGAATTTCATTGTGTTTACCAAAACACAGATTCCAACTTTTCCCAAGCGAGATTAGGTTCATCAGTTCTAGATATGTGGAATCGCAAATCAGTAGAGATTGACATCCCAATCAATCCATGAGCTTCATCACATCTATTTTCCCGTTTAATTTTCTTATCATCATCAGTGGGTTTTGTTTCTTTCCCTGAGGTTATCCTGAAAAGTCCCCTACTTCGCAGAATATCCTCCATACGATATTTCCATGAGAAATAGTTAGAACTTGTAAGTATAATATCACAAGGGGCGGACATACTATAAAATAATGGCTGAAAGAATAGAAACTAACTATTTGGATGCAAAGAGCTCGAAAAAATATGCGTTCTTAAAAAAAACGACACTTAAAACTGATTCTGGATGATGAAGTTATGCTTGATCAAAGAAAAAGTTGAAGATGTCCCCAACAATGACGTGGCAGATATTAACTTGACCAACTAAAAAAAGAAACCCCCTCTTCCCAAGATCAACCTTTGACAATCACTTTTACAATAAAGTTGCTTTGAAGTGAATCATTTTTTTAGAATAAGTGATGTTCACTTTTACAATAATTTGTTTTTTTATAGTGCGGCAATAAATTAAAAGACTTAAGTGACTCACTTTTATTTTATTTTATTTATGTGAGATGCACTTTTACAATAAAGTAACTTCAAAATAGAAATTGCATGCACTAAAAAGTAACTTAATAAGACTTGACTTCAAGACCTATTAAGTAATAAAGCAACTTTGGACCAAGTGAGCTAAGTTTAAAAGGTACATGAAATAATGGAAAGAGGAAGGAGGCTTTTTTTTTTAACTCTTCTCTCTCGTTCTTCGTGCTTGCTTTCTTTTCCTGCAAATCACAAAAAAAAATGAAAAACAAAAACAAAAAAATCTTTTCCACACAATGGGGTTAGATCTTGGTTAGCTTACCCGGAAAGTCTACATTTTCAAGTTTTCTCGTTGTTTCTAATTTTCGATGATCGCGCAAGCTGCACAGCAAAGAGCATACATAGCCGAGAAGACAAGAAAAAAAAACTTTACTTTACTCTTTTTGATTCGCTGCGATCGCGCAAGGTGCACAACAAAGAGCATACATAGTCAGGAAATGCAATAGTATGAGACTAAAACAAAAAATATGTAATAATAAACTGATAAAATATGAGAGATTTACAAAAAACAAATCCGTCACTGTAACATTATACCTTTAGATTTGCCGAAATGGGTGTTTCTGGAGCAAACGGAAATGGTTTTTGGTAAAACGAAACTATTTCCCAATGGAAACGGTGCTCCGGACACAATGGAATAACTTCCACAGGCCAAATATGTACAAAAAATCCAAAACCATAAACCCTTTCAAAGTTTCGGCAACAGCGGTTCCAAATCTTGATCAAAACCGAAAGCGGCTCTTCATAAAAGCTCTGATACCATGTTCGGGTACACAGGGTACTCCCAAAATATCGAACACCTTCAGCAACCGCTTCACACAAATAGATCATAGATCAACAAACCGATGTTTGTCACATGGTTAAAACCCTCGAGAGGGAAACAGTCCACGGTCCCAGCCAAATAGCTAATTGGAGTAATTTATTATGCAAAAGAAAGAAATTACATGAGCTTCGCATAATCGATCCACTAGCTAAGGACCCTTTATGCTCTTTGTTGCCGCCTAATACACACTTTATGACACGGGAAAGTCTCCAACCCGCTTTGTGTGTCCTTGGGTGCAAGTTAGAGCTGGGGACCACTGTCACCACAGTCCACAACTCTTCCGTTTAGGCTAGATCCCAACAGAGCCAAGGGGGGTTGGAGACTTTCCCGTGTCATAAAGTGTGTATTAGGCGGCAACATCTTTGGCGCCGTTGCCGGGGACAAGTCTTTTGTCCTTGGTCTTGACATTAATTAAATAATTTTAGATCTAATTCTTTAATTCTTCAATTTAATTCTTTAAGTGTTAATAAAAAAAAAAATTTAATAACCTTAATTTTAAAATTTTATTTATTTATTTATTTATTGGAAGTTTACTTGTTCTCCAAGTGGCGACTCCACTTCAAAAAAAAATATAGTAAGGTATTCTACCTGGAGCCTTTTGGTTCGCTTAGCTCCCTCTTAAATCCTAAAAGGCTTTAGGAGGAAGCTAAACAAACTTGCTCCCTGTAGAATCTTTACAAGTCTTGGAGAAGAAGCCAATTTCTAATATGCCTCTGTGGTTTATCTAAGTAAACCAGCCTGAACAATGGATGGTTATTATGGACCATGTGATTTCTCTAACATTGTTGGTTACCCTCATGAAGTTCCAGAGAAAGCTGTTGATAAGTTTCCTTCTTTTCAAGGAGACAATTTTACAAGTGCTAAAGCCCACATCAGAAATTTCAATTTATGT
This sequence comes from Pseudotsuga menziesii, assembly GCA_001517045.1. Classification (NCBI taxonomy): domain Eukaryota; kingdom Viridiplantae; phylum Streptophyta; class Pinopsida; order Pinales; family Pinaceae; genus Pseudotsuga; species Pseudotsuga menziesii. The sequence goes on along the minus strand of LPNX011209881.1, from coordinate 64,955 downwards.
ATTGCAAGATGGTGTATGGCACATAACCATGAGGATGTGAAGATGAAACTTTTTGTTTTGTCCTTAGAGGAAGAGGCCATTGATTGGTTTATGGAACATGATGAAAACACATTTAAAAACCTTAAGGGAATCATTGATGCTTTCAATGATAAATGGGGAGATAAGAGGGATCACCATTCCTTGTTAACTGCCTTGCACTCTAGCCATAAGGAAGATAATGAAACAGTGGAAGGATTTAACAGAAGATTTAATGAATTGGTTAAGATTCTCCCTCAAGATGTTAAGCCTCCTGAAAAGGCCATCTTAATTTTCTACATTCAAGCTTTTGAAGGGGAAATGAGATACCAGCTAAAGGATAAAGAGCCTACAAATGTTAGGGAGGCACAAGACAAGGCTATTAAAATATATAAGAATATGCAAGATTCAGGGAAATCAAATGTTCTTGGGTTTTCAAAGGAAGTTAAGAAAGTTCAAAACCAGGAACCTCAAGGTGACTCCATAGATAAGCTCACCCAATTGATTAAACAAATGGAATTGAATCATGCCAATCAGATAGCTGCCGTGCAGGCAAACCAAACATCATTTCATGATAAGATAGTTGCCTTGGAAAGAGATAAAACTAATAATCATAAGTCAAGTGATAGATGGAAAAAAGGTATCCCTAAAGGACCCCCTTATCAAGAACAAGAAAGACCTCCAGAGCTTATGGAAGCAAACAATTGGTTTGACGATCCTGTAATCCCTTATTGTAGAGCTTGTGATGATTCACATGAGGAAGAGACTTGTCCCATTTTCTTTCAGATTATAAAGAAAAAGTTAGCAGTTAAAGAAAGAATGGAACAGGTTAATTGGGTTGGTCATGATGTTGTGTGTGACAGTAATAATGATTTGTCGAAAACAGTAGAAGATAATAAGGATATGGTTTGCATGAATAGACATATGGACAAAGTAGAAGAAGTATGTGACCATAACCTTACCCCTAAATTTAATGAGTTTTCAAGTGATGATTTAGGGGGTTGGACAGATGATATAGAGTTTCCATTTCCTATAACAGAGATTGTGGATAGACCAGCCCAGGAAGATAAGCCACCTAAGGCTTTAGAAAGTCTTCCTCCAGTCAGTAAAGTGCTAGTTCAGTTTCGGTTTGTTTCAGCTTCAAAGTCAGTTAAGGTAGGTCAGAATGAATCAGAGTTGTTTCAGAATGTGGTCGGTGTACATAGTGTAAAGGATCATGTTATTTTTGTTAGCTTCCTGGAAAATATAAAGGATGGAATCAAGATTAAGGAAGTTAACAAAATATGGCATAAGCCATTTTGTGGTAGTGTTGATTTCTGGAAAATATTCAAGGACGTGAGGCACTATCAAAGTCACAAGAAGCAAGAAAGGGTCAAACGAGCCACAAATCAGGTTTTTCTTCAAAAAGATAAATACTTAGTGTCCTAAGTGACACCCTTTGTAACGTATCTCTAACCCTTTTCCCTTGTATTTTGAAAGTTTTGTATTATTTCATTTGTTTATTGTTTATGCATATATGTATAGCAATTTCATTTATTTACATTATTTATTGTTTATTTATTGCTTTTACTAGGGGCCTTATGTTGGTTATTGGTGAGAAATTTGTGGTTGCAGGATTCTGGAGTTCTCATGTGCTCTCCGATGATCGAACACATGTCCCCAAGTCGGATCCAGATGTTGCCCACCTATTTCGACTAGGTGGCAACTCCATGTACATGAAGTGTACATAATTATACCTTGGAAAAATCTAAGGATTTTTTCACTTCTGCAGGGCTATTGCCCCTTTGTAAAACGAAATGTCCGCTCCCCTGTGTGGGAAAATTAATGTAATTTTATCTACTAGTGTGGATCATATGATACGGATACCACACCATGGAACTGATTGTTATGGAAGTCCCCTCATCGAGTGTTTTTTCCTTTCCAATTGATCTTGTTGAACAAACGAGTTTAATCGGTTTGGTTTTCACTCAAAATCCTCCAAAGTGGTGACGGGCGTTCTACCAGTCAAGTCCATGAGGTGGATAAGGATTTAAAATGTAATTCATGACCATGCTAGGCATGTGTCTAGAGTCTTGCGGAGTTTCGTTATGTTTTTGAATTTTTATTAATTTTTTCCAGTTAATTAATTCCACCCCTTGGTGGTTAATTAACTGAGTTTTGATGTAATAATGTAATTGCTCAAGCATGGCATTTTGTAATAGGGGCTATGAATGAAAAATAAAATTGCTATGAAACCCCCTAAGCCATTGCTTCAAGTCCCGTGTCGTTCTGATAAGTGGTTGAAGAGATAGACCAATTTTGGTCAGGAGGGGTCTATCTCCCCTAGGGAAATTTTTAATTTTCCTAAGTCAAAAATTCATATTGTTTGATTTTGAAGGAAAAAATCAAATAATGCCATGGTAAATTTGTTTGGGGGTTGTTAAGCCTAGGAAAATTTATTTCATAATTTTTCCACCCCCCCATGGCCTAGATTTAATTTTTTCAAGTTATTTTTAATTTTTCCTAAGTTAAAAATGGGGAAATTTTAAAAATTAAATTGGAAAATTAAATCTAAGGTGAATTTATATTTATCCTAAGTCTAAGGGTTAAATATCATTTTTGGAGTAAAAGTCTATGGTCAAAGACAAATTAAGAGGAATCTCCACCAAATTTAGAGGGGACGTCCAAGTCAAAGCTAAGTTTAGTGGGGCATCATTTTAAAAGAAAGCCAAGTTAGTGGTTTAAAACCCTTGCTAAAGGGGCCAAGTTCAAAACGTTGGTTGAAAGCCTCACTAAAGGGGGCGTCCATGTATTAAAACCCTCACTAAATAAGAGGGCGCTAGCTAGATTGGAGGACGTCACTAGTTTGGTGGGGCGCCAATATAAAACCCCATTTTGGAGGAGGGGCGCTACCATGGAATGGAGAAGCCACTAAATATTAAGAGGTGGGGCGCTATTGATAAAGGCCCAAATTGGAAGTGGGAGCTACTACATATAGTGGGGGCGCTATTTGTAGAGGAGGCGTCACATTAAAGGAGACGTCCACCATTTTAGAAGGGCGCCAATTGTTTAGAGGAGCGCTACCTTGGTTTAGAAGGGCGCTATCTTGGTGAAGGGGCACTATTTTGGAGATTCAAGGCTACATTTGGAGGGGGCGCCTCCTTGGGCCCACGTTTTTAACCTTAACTCATCCAAGCCATAGATCTAAGGGTGGACATTCAGTCAAATACTTAGATCTGAGGGTGGAAGTGCTCAAGACATGGATCAAGCTTCTCAGCCATTGATCAAGATTTAATCTAAGGGTTGAGATTGATTGAGAGAAATAAAAGCCAAAATCCTAGATCTAGTGGTGGATATTTAACCTAGATCTAGATCTAATCTCAGCCATTGATCTTCAAGGGGTTGGGGGTCTTCCTCAACTATAAAATGGGGGGCTCACTCCCTCATTAGGGGGGCTCTCTCATGCTATTGTTATGCTGCCGGATTATTTCTCCACTATCTTCTCAAGCTCTCTCTCTCTTGCTATTGTAATATTTTTGCCCTAGTTGGGCCACTTAATCTAAGGAATATTTGGAGGGACATTGTGCTACTTTTTTCCATCTTTCATGTTGTAAGGTAACTTGTATATATTTTTAGCTTTGCATTTTTTGTATTTGTCTAGTTAGCTCTCCACAAAGTATTTTGTGGAGAGATTAGAGAGTAAAAGTATTTTTGCTCTCTTTTGTGAACTGTTTGACGTTTTTCTTCAAAGTATTTTGCAGGGATCGTTGAGCATTCTCCTCTAGGATTACAATTTTTTGCAGAGTTAGATTTGTTGCAGGTTTTCCAAGCAAGGGCATCTCTCCAGGGGCTCATTTCTGCAGAATTTCAATTCGGCCATCTACTTTCAGCCTGTTTTTAACAGGGTTTTATTCATTGTTTAGTGGATGTAAACCTTGTTTTAGGGCCCCCATCTTATATATATTAGTATAGATTTCTTTTTCTGCTGTTCTAACATTATTTAGGTGGCTGGAAACTCAGTTTCCAGCCCTCTAAACATCTCTGTTTTTCCAGAATTTCAATTCGGCCATATCTGTTTTAGTGTTCTGAAACTGGGTTTTATTCACTGTATAGTGAATATAACCCTTGTTTTAGGGCCCCCATATATTATAGATCAGTTAGAGGCTTTAAATTTACTGTTTTAGTATCATTTAGGTCGCTGAAAACTCAGTTTTCAGCCCCCTAAACTTCATATTTCTATCATACTTTTGCTCAGAATTTTTTATGTAAAAATTGTAAATTTTGTACTAACATTGTAACAGTAGATTTTTATTTATTTCATGTGATTTGCAGCGAAGAATAGTTCGTTGTTTTTTGACAGGTAGTGCAGGTTTAAAGGGGATTTGCTGTCCAAAATGGCACATAAACATCTCAACCCTCAACCGGTTCAAGGGGGGTCCAAACTCTCGACTTTTCTGTTATTGTAAACCCCCAAGAGAGTCTCTTGGGGTACTTTCTGAAGCTTTGTAAAGCATTTGTATTCTGTAATAGTTCTGTTTCTTTTACCCACCTATCTTTGTGATAGACCACCATCTCTGTCACAAAGATTGAAGTGAGGTTAGTGTACTATTTATTTCTGTTTACTGTTTTATCTGTTCACCCACCTATCTCTGTTACAGACCATCATCTCTGTAACAGAGATTGTTGTGAGGTTAGCTTAATTAGTTTCCTTTCCACCTACCTATCTCTGTGACAGACCACCATCTCTGTCACAGAGATTGCTGTGAGGTTAAGCATTGTTCTAGTTAAGTTACAGTTCTTTCAAGTTCAGCTCTTTTATTTACTGTTTAAAAAGGGAGTAATCATACAACTCACCCATCCTGTGTATCCTCTATCCACTTGTCATCTCCCTTTAGGGAATTCAAGTTGGATATGAAAAGCAGGAGAAGTGAGGGCTTAGGTAATTAAAGAAACATTTTATTTTTCCTGCTACAATCTTCAACACACATTACTTTCAGTCCAATATCGAATACCAGCACCTCCCATAAGGGACATCGCTTGGTGATCTTGTTGATATCTTTAAAATTTACATTTGCATCTTAACCATCAAGATTAAAATTTATTTTAAAACTTACCAACAACAACTTCCAACATCCTGCTCCTCTACTCGGTTATCACCCTCCGGGATACTCCGAGATACGACCAGGGAAGAGGAAGTCCTAGTTAATAGGCATCCATCTAGTGATTTTTAAGCTGATTAAAAACGGTGACTCGGAAGCTGCAAGGGGTAGCAGGCTGGGGAAAGTCTCTAGGCGCATCGATGTCCTCCTTGTGAGCACCGAGCCATTGGGGATTGACCTGTGAGCTAGGGGTGGGCTTTGTTCCCACCTGTTGAGCGCAACAACAATATTTCTTCGGTTTGAGAAGAACTAGATCGGGGTAGTCACACCACCGGTTCTAGAACATAATCAAAGATTCCAACTCTAATAAAATTTAATAAAATTAACCAAGAAGCATTTCAAAACGTCCTACAAACATTGGTCATTTTTATTCATCTTTGCCTTGTTGTTCAAGGTTCTACTGCAAGCACTCCCACTCCAGCATTGCACTCCAACACTTTACTTTCAGTATCATTTATTTTTCTGTTTCACTTACTTTCAGTTCTGCAGTTGTTGTGTGGTGAATTCTTAACATTGTTTGACTGTTTCAAGCAATACAACCTAAAGTCCTTTCTTTTTTCATTTACTGAATTTCTTTTTTGGCATTTTCCTTGTGCTATCTCTTGTAAATCTAAACTGTAACTATTTTATTTGTTCATATTGTTAATATTGTAAATCTTGCTTAGCATACGCAACTGTGGATAATCATTCTTATTCTTTGTAAGTTTGTAACTTGTAATTTTTTGACTCCATTTAATCTAGGCACTGGTCTTATCATTTTATAATCTTAGTAAAAGATCCCTTTAACTAATAGTTAATAAATCTGGAACTTATTTTCCTGTAGGGACTACCCCCCTTGGCTCTGTTGGGATCTAGCCTAAACGGAGGAGTTGTGGACTGTGGTGACAGTGGTCCCCAGCTCTAACTTGCCCCCAAGGACACACAAAGCGGGTTGGAGAATTTCTCGTGTCATAAAGTGTGTATTAGGCGGCAACACTCTTTAAATAGAGATGATAGACCAATCGGGTGCTAAGCCATGGATCAATGGTAGGTATGATCTGAGAGAAGTTGAACCGTCAGATCACTCTATGTCTAGAACATATCGTGACCACCGGATTAGAATATTTACAAATACATACTAATGCATACTAAAGAAACACACTTTTACCTAATGGATATATTACACAAGTTGATCTTAACTAACTCCTAAGTGTCTAAATATCGTAACATTTTGGACTTTTTCAAATATTTTGAAAAGCTTGAAAAAGAATAAAAGTGCTTTATAATTACAAATCTAGGATGAGACGAGTGTCAAGAGGCAAACAAACTAGTTCCAAGCAGTGGAACATAGCTATGCTCAATGCAAGGAAACATGTGTAGGATAATGACACTCGGGGGAAAGTCCCCTCCGAGTTAAAAATGGGGAATCAAGCTACAAAAGATATGTAAAATGGCTCTTCTTGGCTGGAGATGAGATAAGCTCGGGCTATATGGCTGATAATCAAATTCAGAGAAGCTGGCATAAGACTCAATAAGGAAAGCAAAACTCATGATAATGCAATTACAACTTGACATAAGGGAGTCCTAGGGAAAAGGCTAGCAAAAATATGAAGAGGAGTATGAAGCTCTTGCATAAAGTCATGGCAATACTATACAAAGGACTCCCACACCCTAAAGGAAAAATGTCAGCATGGGTACCAAATGAAAAACAGGAGCTAACTAGAGTAACCATGTATGGTCAAGCTCTACCATTCACATCATGGCACTTCTAAAAGCAACAAGAAGGTTCCATGACAAGATAGAATGGGTTCATACCTAAGGTTATAATGAAATGGTCATAAGGTCATGCAAACTACAAAAAGATGTGAAACCTAACCTATATGTCAGTTTAGACACAATACCTAAAATAGGCATGAACGGGTCAAAACCACAGTCAAACCACGCTCAAAATAAACTCCTACATCATCAAATTAGTTCAAAACGGTCCAAAATGGTCAGAAATGGTAAAAAACTATAGAAAGAGGGTAAAAACTTTCAAAAAAATTCTATAAATAGTAAAAAATTTAAAAATTCCATATCATTTGAAATTTTTACCCATTTGAGCTCAAAACTTTCGACGCGAATTCCAGGAGCATCGTCCAATGAAAATCGACACCGTTTGATCGAGGTAACTCCTCATGTCCTCCTCTTCCTATTTCATGTAAATTTTTCAAGTTTTCATGGTCCAATCAATTTTTTAGGCCACCCCAAGTTGTGCATTTCAGCCCACATGGAAATCAAGGTTTTTTCCGCATATAAGGCTTGCCATATGCTGAAAAACCACACAAACCCACATACATACGTGGTTGTTTTGCAAACAGTCGCATATGAGGCCACAAATGAGGTTTTTAAAGGCAAATGCTAATCAAAACTCTTGTTTTTTTTGCAGGATGGTGTTAGAGTGGAGGGAGAGAGAACATGGTGATGTGAAAGAGGTTGTGCAAGGTGATCTTATAGCCCAAAAAGCATTACGAGCATGTGGTTTGTATAAGTTTTGGTGTCTTCATAGCCTGAGGGCCAAACCAAGACTCCTCCAGTTGCTAGTGGATTACTGGGATCCAGAATCTGAGACTTTTCACATTGACGGGATGTCATTCAACATTGAAGTTGAGGACATATACTTTATCACTGGTTTATCCCAACGAGGAGAGGTGGTAAATATCCGATCTCGTGGGCCAGGAGGTGGATTGACTATTGATGAGTACATTATAGAGTACTGCTTTCCAGACATGGAAAATGTTGGGAGTCAAATCTCGACAAACTCTATCTAGGTTCTAGGACTGAAGGCCATACTATTGCATTAGGCAGGATAGCCATATTAGCTTCACTCCACCAGGCCTCTTAGCTACTGATGTTCTATAAGGTGGATTGTATGAGACCCACAGTGTATGACTAGAGCACAGAACTATTGAGGAACATGAAACAACAGCTCAATGACTGCAAAATGGGTAGGCTGCGGAACTTGAGTTTCAGTAGCATACTAAGCAAGTTCTTCTTTGAACGGGTACCAAGGCTAAGTACTAGAGTGGACATTCCTCCACATGAATTTCGAGATCCGTCCCAACGACATTGGGAAAATGTTATGCATAGACTAGGAGGAGATAGGGTGGCTAACCTCTACCCAGCAGACTTCTTTCCATGGTGGAAGAGCCAGATCATCGCCATAGATGACTACCCATATGTAGGGATAGACTTCTGTGGAGATCTGGACATGCCCCTACCACCAGGAGCGGCATATGGCGACATAGGTAACGAATCCCAGACCCACTTTTTAAGTTTTTTGAATTATTAATTTTTTTGTGTTTTTTGATATATTGACTCAGAAGACATGTTTTGGTGTGATGACACATAGTGACAATATGTCATGTGTATGCAAGTGTTGGACCATGAAAACCGGATGGTTTCCCTCATCATCGACGGAGGGGAAGAGGAGATGATATCATGGTTGCGGATGCAAAGCAGACGCTCCAAATCATTCACATGAACTTTATACGCTTGACGCACAGGGTACCCATGGCGTAAGTTGGGGACTTTCCTGAGGCCATGCAACACCAGGTGGTTGGTGTACCATGGGCATGGGTTCAATTATTCCAATAGATAACTAGAGTCGTAGTGTGCTACCACGATCAAAACCCCCCTCCTCCTCAATTTTAGAGACCTGAGAGTATTCCTTTTGTATGACCATGTATTATGTTTTGGTGGCTCGAAAGCCCTAATTTTGTATTAAGACACGTATGTATTATGACGTCACTTTTTGGATATTAATGAAAAAACTTTTATGGTGATCGATTTTATTTATTTACATGTGTGCAAAAATGTATGTTTGTGATATGCTTATGGTCTATGAAACAAATGCCAATCTAACACATAGTTAGCATATGAGTCAGCAACTTGATTAAAAATTCTTGGAACATGAATATATGTTGTATTTTCAAATTGTCGTTCTAGCAATCTCACACATAATAATCTTCGTAATAATATCGGATCCCTAATACAATAGGAGCCATTAAGCTGTGAAACCACTAATTGTGAATAAAGACGTACCTCAAGAGAGAGAACACCATGTGAAATGGCATCACACAATAACTCAATAACGACACTATATTCAGCAAGATTGTTCAAAGAATGCCATAAACACACTCCTCCTAAAGGAAACACTTGACCCGTAGGAGTATAAATCACCCAGGTAGTCGAAGATGAGTTTTGAGTGTGACAGCTAGCACCATCGGTGAATCCTATGTAAACGGAAGACTCCATCGACATCTTCCATAAGAAACGAAATATCAACAAACCCGATCACCATAAGAAAACCTAACTATGCAATTTAAAAACTGTACAATAATATACAACAATCAGCCCTGGCTGAAGATCATGCATAGTATTTTTTAAGATAGAGCCCATTTCTAGGCTCCACCAAGGCTGTCCCTTCATAATCCACTACCTCATAGGCGCTCTTCTCCAACACATGTTTGACCACGTAAGGACTATGCCACATGGGATTAAACTTCCCTACCCCCAATGGTTCTTTAGATTGATCCCACAAAAGGACCAAATCACCTTCAGTAAACTTCCTCGGACGGACAGACTTGTCATATTGGACCTTGAGGCGACGCTTATTTACTTCTAGAGCCACTAATGCATCTCGGCGCTGCTCATCAAGCTGCTCTAAGTCGACCAAATGTTCTTCCAATGTGGAAGTGTCTGGTAAAAGCTCTATAGCTAGCTTCAGAGAAGGGATTTTGCATTCAACCGGCAAGACAAACTCCACCCCATGTACAAGCTGATATGGAGAGAAACCCGTGGCAGTATTAACCGCGGTTCTATAGGCCCACAAAGTAGGATATAACATGATATGCCAATTCGTCTTGCTTTGTGCAATGGTTTTTTGGAGAATGGACTTAAGTGATTTATTCACTGCTTCAACCTGTCCATTTTCCTAAGGGTAATAAGAAGAGGAGTGCTCCTCCTTATACCCTAACTTTGAAGCCAACTCTTCCATCATTTTATTCTGAAATTTCCTACCATGGTCAGTGACAAGATCTTTCAAAATGCCAAACCGAGTAATAATTTGGTTGAAAATGAAATGCGCAGCTATCTCACCGTCAGATTTAACCGTGGGCATAGCCTCTGCCCATTTCGTGAAATAATCGACGACCACTATAATGTGATGATGCCCCTTAGCCAAAGCTAGGTTGCAATCCATAAAGTCAAGCCCCCACTTGGTGAAGGGATCGACGGTAACAATAGGATGTAACGGGGCTGGATGAGAGCGCATATTGCGTGCAAACACCTAGAAATGGTGACACTTCTTGACCGCATTAACACAATATTTGAAGATTGATGACCAAAAATATCCTACTCTCAAGATTTTTTGGGTTGTAGAAAGCCCAGATAAATGACCACCACATGCCCCTCTGTGGAAATCATTCACCACAACCTCAGCCTCATCACGGGTTAAACAACAATGTAAAATGGAATCTACCCCACGGAGGTACAAAGTGTTATCCACTATAAGGTAGTTCTTAGCTACATGACCTAATTGCCGTCGCTCATCCCGTGAAAGGTGAGTAGGGACCTTCAACATTTGCAAATATACAATGATATCCATGTACCATGGGTCCAAAGTTGAGATAAGGAAAATATGCTCATCGAAAAATGTATCCTCATAAACCTCTTCCTCCTCCAACCTTGGAAAATCAAATATGAGCTCCGCAAAGATCAACTATTTCTTCGATTTCACCAAAACAAATTCGAGATCGAACTCTTGCAAAACAACAATCCATTTATTGTATTTTCCGCCAATCATCCTTCTAGTGAGGATGAACCGAAATGGATTGATATGAGCTACAACCAAGGTTTGGCGAAGGAGAATGTAATGTCTCAATCTCTAAACTGCATGAATGGTGGCCAAGGAAATCTTCTCCACATGGGAATAACGGATTTCCGCATCAATAAGGTTTCAGCTCAAATAATATATGGCATGCTCATGGAGCTCCTCATCCTCCTGAACCAAAACCATACCAACTGTATCCATGGACGTGGGCACATAAATCAAGAAATCGCGGCTACAATCAGGTGCACTAAGCACGGGGGGCGATGCTAAGGCTTTCTTAAGAGCATCAAAGGACTCCTGGGCTCTCTCATCCCAGCAAAAAGGAGTGTCCTTCTTTAAAAGACACATAAATCCTTTAGTAAAGTTGGAAAAATTAACTATGAATCTTCGCAAGAAATTTTCAAAGCCTTGCAAACACTGAAGGTGTCTAATATTACGCGGGGGAGACAATTGAAGTATTTCCTCAACCTTTAAGGGATCAACTCTTATACCCTCCTTGGATATGATGAACCCTAGCAAGCGACCAATAGTCATGCAAAAGATGCACTTATGAGGATTTAAACGAACCTGGTAATGATGGCATATTTTGAATACTAATCTCAAATGGTATGGATGACGCACTCTCAAACGAGAATGAGCAATAAGGTCATCCAATACACTTCGATAATCATTTTGAGATCATGAAAAATTAAGGTCATAGCCCGCTGAAATGTAGCTCTGGCAGTTTTAAGGCCGAAAGGCATCTTTCGATATGCAAAAGTACTCCAAGGACAAATAAATGCAGTATGTTGATCCTCGGGTTTGATCTGAATCTGATTATATCTAGAAAAACCTTCCATAAAGGATAATACCTCGCATCCCGCACACTCATCCAAAATCTGATCAATAAATGGTGTGGAAAAATTATCCTTAGGACAAGCACCATTTAAATCATGGAAATCAATGCATATACAGATTTCTCCCTGCTTCTTATCCACCGAAATGGGGTTTGAAACCCACTTCATCAAGGGAATGGGATAGATAAAACCGGCTTTTAACAATTTCTCTATCTCATCCTTAATGGTGGGATCTTTTCTAGGATTCACCGCACGCAAACATTGTCGAATCGGCTTCGCATTCAGATAGGTCTTAATCTCATGTTCGACAATACGAGGGTCAATACCTAGCATTTCCTTGTATGACCAAGCAAATATGTCATGAAACTTTTGAAATAGCTCGGTATACTCCTTGATCTCATCAGGGGAACAAATCACCCCAATGTAGATGTTCTCAACTTTGCCAGGATCGCGAGAAATATTGATAGGAATAGTAGTTGATAAATTCACCATGTTCCCACTGGCATCTAACTAGGAGAGCTCAATGGAACCATGAGACTACCAATCTTATCGCTAAGAATCTCCCTAAAGTCATCATGCTCCATACGATTGAGTTCAGGAAGAAAATATAATCGATGATGTAATTCTTCCCAACGTGGCTCAACCCTAGACATGGCCTCAATAATAGCTTCATCCGATGGAAAAACATCATTAAGGAAATCATGTGCATGAGAGGACTCAACTGCCCATGCAGGAATCACATATGGGTCCTCCTCCTCTGTCCGTGAAGAGGAAGGACTAGCCTATGCAACTTGATCAAGATTTGCTTGATATGCTACCATCGTTGTAGGAAATGGCACATTCGTTTCGATAGGTCCAATCGAAGGACTCGGTGAAGGAAGAATCCAAGGATATTCCATATGGGTAGTGTGAAAAGACACCGAATTCAATGAGGATGAAGCCCCACCAAAACTAGATCCAATCATAAGAATAGGCGCAGGACAGCCAAAGGTTCCCATAAGAGCTGGATACATACCCACACCCACACTCCTAGTTGCCGTCTAAGAATGATCGATAATCAAGATAGAAGTTTCGGATGATGCAATAACACTCAGATTACGGAATGACATCTGATCAATCGTAATGATCTTCCGATTAAATGGAAAACATACCACTAGAAAGAGAGAAGAGGTTACGGCTTGCATACTATACATCCAATTTCGTCCCAGCAAAAGATTGTAGTCAAGGGGCGCATCAACCACCTTGACCTCAATCGCGACGGTCTTCCCTCTCAAGTGGACCTTAAGAGAAGGAAGAATCCTGTGCGACTGAAATGATATACCATAAAAAGATGTCAACATAGTAGCAGATTGAGACAACTCAAGAGAACCAAAACCCTCCCAAAATGACAAAGACATGACAAAAGCAGCAGCACCTTCATCAATAACAGTGTGTTTGATGGTCATATTAAGACACTATACATGAATCAAAAGAGACACGTAATAAGGTAAGGAAGGTTGTATTCCCATGGTTTCAAATTTGATAACAGAAGAAGAGTTATCATCATTAACCCCAAGAGAAGAAAGAAAGGCTCTCCTCTGCGGAGGACAAGTCTGAAGAACTTCAAGCGCGGACATCGCACAATGAGTTTGGCCCAAATCCTCGACAACGAAATAGTTTTGGGTGGCTTGGGAATTAGGATTATGCCTTGAACGCTTTAGGAATCCCTTAGGAATGCAAGGTGCAACTTTAGGTTTATCCGTAGGTTTTTCGATATGCAAAGGGATCTCGGGTGGAACGGGTTCCTTTCCAAGGTCCGGTAGTGATGAACCATAATCCTTTGCACAAGTCACAACCTTAGTAGCGTGCACCATGTTGATGAAACTATGACCAATATTGGCCTCTAGAGGATTTTGATCTCCACCCGATGCACAATGAGGATCAATGGTCCTTGAGTTCATATTTTGATTGTTGGGTAAAGGATTAGTTAACACGGATGGGCCCTGTGCTATGAACCTCGAGGCATCTTCCATATGAGGGCACAAGTGAGTGAGGTGGTCCACCTTACATAACTTGCAAGGAAACTTTACCTTACGTTTAGTCTTCTTGTCCCCCCTAGCATTACGAGCATTCTTGTCATCATAATTAGCATTTTCATTCTTATTCCCACCCTTACGATTATTTTTCCCTTTTTTCTTATTCCTTCCAGGCTGCTGGTTTCCCTTCTGGTCTTCATTAGAGAGAATTTGAGGTCAAAAATAGGCCTCCTAAGAGATGTACTACAAAAATATAAGATATAATAAAATATTATGATTTAGGAGTTTTATGGGGTAGGTATATATGACAACTCACCTCCTACACTGCTTTTTATGCACAATATAAATAACCATGGTTGAGTTACTTTTCTAAATTGACTAGG
>LPNX011209881.1:6960-50552 GCA_001517045.1 Pseudotsuga menziesii | reverse complement strand
ACTCATGCAATGCCACCTCAACCATGGGGGATGATGTCATCTACTAGAATGTAATTGGTTGATTTTTATAGTACATTTTGGTCCTTTTGAGGCCCATTTCTTACCTCAAATTCTCTCTAATGACAATTGCATAGAAAGTACACTCACCGATTGGGTAGGTTGAGATGAAGCTGTGGCTTGTCCCAACATGGATTGATTAATTGACAATTGGCTCACTTGTTTCACAATCGAATCCATATGTTTGGTACTTATACAGCCCACAATGCCATCGGCATGTGGCCCAGGATTGATCTTGGGATCAAAACTAGATCGCGGATCATTAGGTATAATCTCATATAAAAGTCAATATTGAGCGTAGATCAAATCCAACTATTGTTCCCTAAAGATTGCTTGTTCCTTGCTTTGGACTCTGGATGTAGAAACATCCTTCGTGATGTAAGGTAACAACGACTTGAGGAACCACTCAAGGAAAAATTCCAGTGGTATAAAGGATTTAATCAACCGCTTTCGTCTACGCCACTCTTGAATATGATCTGAGATATGTGTGGCTTTGTCTTGTCAAAATGTCGATAAGAGTTCGGTACCAACATCGTAACATACGGGTAGCTGAAAGTGGTCATGGAAAGGTCATCAAATAAAACGTATGCCCCCCTTAGTAACTCTATATACCATTTCATTACAAGCTTGATGAGGGTGCGTTGAAATAGCCTCAAACGGATTGAATTGTCATATACGGAATCAGAAGAGCACCAAAGGTGAAAAGTAGTGACATACTCACTAGGATCTTCTCCAGCTTTTCCCTCTAACTTGGGAATGTCTGAAGGAATCTTGTTAGGGACGGTCGGCCAGGCCGATTCATGAGATACTGGATTGTTCATAAGTCTTGATAAGTCAGGTAAGTTAACTATTGCGAGGAAAGGGAGCCTAGGTTGAGCCGGTCTATGCCACGCTCCCTGATAGTTATGGTTCATGTAAGGCTGATTGCTATAAATACCATGGCCTTAGCCATAATAACCTCCTCCCATTTGAACTGTGTAGGGTTGCATGGAAGCATTGTGATGTGGGGTACCTGGATTATGCGGTACTACAAAGCCATAATTAGAAGAGTAAGCAGGTTGTTGATACCCATACCCATAGGGTTGATAGTTCTGTTCATACTATGGTCCATAAGACTATCCATGAGAAGCTCCATAAGGTGTCCCATAAGAATGTCCATAGTTAGGGATATGGGGAACTCCTTGAGATGGACCATAAGATGATCCAGAAATAGGGATATGACCTCTCGACACAACAGGAGGTACTTGACTCTAATATACTACTGTGCAAGCAGTCGCAGTACGAACATGGCCAGTAGCGATATTCTGGCCAGAAGGACCACGTGAATGAGGGGGAGGAAGGGTTGTCAAAAACACATTCGAAGGAGTAAGGTTCGAGGACGAAGGGACATGTGAAGGAATGTAAGTGGTGTTCCCAATGGTTACTCGTCTTGGTTCTGGTATCCACATATGATTACTAACACTAGGTCTAGGACGGACATGTGAGGTTGCTTCCACCACTGGGATGGAAGGTGCAATGTGACTAGTGCTCCCAAATCTCTCTGCATGGAAAGGAATAGGAGTGCCCCCAGGCATAGTGCTAGGTTCAACTTCTGACTCAACATGATGTATCAAATCGGGTGCAGGGATATCAGATATGCCATAATGAACATGACTAGTGCTTGTGGGTTCATAATGAGTCTCGTCGCCTGGTAACCAATACCGGCAACCTATGAATGAGGGATCATAACCAGACTATGAAGGTATTTCCGATGAAGGATCATATACGGGAGTAGGATCTTCCTCCCCAACCTCGTGAGGTGGAGAGAACATCTCTGGAATCTCATTCTCATGATCTCCCATAGTGTGTGAATCAAAGTGAGAAGTAGTTCACCTGGACTGTCTATTTCTCTCTCCCAAAGGAGGAGGAGACTTGGAAGGCGAAAGTCCTTCTAAACAACGATAATGGTGAAGTGCCATGCCTGAATCCACAATGACACAAAAAATGAAAAGAATCAATCTAATTACACAAACCCTAGGCAAACTAGCGTGCACAGAGCACACACCTATAAAATGTGAAGCCAAATCACAAGAAAACAAGGGTAGGATATGTGAGCTCCCGAATGAAGCAGGTATGTCTCTCCTAGGAGAGGCTTGAGACACCCACACACAACAAGAGGAGGTTCATAACAAATTACAATGGCCCTCAACTTCAACGCATATAGGAGCTGTGCTGTCTAACCCCTACCTGGCCAGGACACCTGCAGAATAACCTATGCGAAGTACCCCCTCGATAACCTAGGTAAGGCAACTAAGGTCACCTCAATATAATCAATGCTCAGGCGGACAGTCACAGGAGGGATTGACCATATGGGCAGGGTAGCAAAGCCTGAAACTCTAGAAAGAGCCCCCAGATCTGAATACAATCCTAGAAATATCTTTGGTGCTACTCAATTACAACCAAGGGTCATCCCACACTCAATGATCCTGAGAACACTAATTATATAAAAGAATTTCACACTCTCACCTGGACAGACACATAAATGTTTCGTTTAGTGGTCTTGGATAATTTACTCACAATGAACTATTTCAAGACCCTAAAACCTAGTCTTGTTGGTGCACCCTATAAAAGAAATGAGTGTAATTCATTTTATTATGCGTCGATTTTAATTGGAGTATTACTCAAAGGGTAAATTTTCTTGCAACTAATGATGTTATGACGCAACAAGAAGTAAAATGCACACCTAATAATCAATGCAAATGCACTGTGTCAAATGAAGAATAGGGTATGCTACTACGTGAAATGAAAATTTTTCCTTCAAATGAATATGCAATCATTCCTATATGAAAATATGACTAATACTCTCCAATCAAACCTAATGCAAGTACCATGCAAATGCAAAATTAAAACAATGCATAATGATGCAAAAAGCAAATGTTTTTGTATTTTTTGAGTTAAACAAGATAAAAAGCAAAAGTATGACTCTACAACCCCCAAACTCTGTAAGCACTACCAGACAGCACCCAAGCAAGGCACCAAGGTAAAAGAGACCTAATGCACTAATCCCAAAAGAAAAAATAGAAAATGAAATGACAAGAACATTTTCAAAAAATTAAACTAAAAAGTCTCTGGTCAGAAACAGGGGTGTATACAGACTCCAGAAGCATCCAAAAAGACTCAGCAATCAGCCAAACTCAACCAGCAACACTTAATATTCTCCAAAAAGGAAAAAATTAGGGCATATATGACTGTTTGCAGTAAATCCATGTATATACATGGCTATTTTAGGAAAACCTATGTGTACACACGATTGTGAAGGAAAAAACCCGTGTACAGGAAGAAAAATAGATAAAAAGAAGGACAATAGACAAGCTGAGACAAAATTTACTCCTGTAAGACACTACTAGGAAAACATACCCCCAGACCCAACTCAGAAACAGAGAAATCAAAGCAATTCAAGAGCATTGAATGCCGACAAAACCCCCAAAGGAAATGACTAGGAACTACCTAGTATGATCACCAATTCTATTATGCAGAAAATTCCTATGGATTAGGGTGTACCACAACAAACAGAGTAACCACAGAAATCAATCCCTTCCCAATATGCAAGAGAAATGAAATATATAACACTAAATGACCTCAAAACATACCTTATTCCAGATGGTTGATGTAGATCCCCGTTGAGCTTTTCCAATCCCGCTTGTGTTAACAATTTGCTCTCTCAACAATCAGCAAACAAGACAAGCATGCTATATACTGGTGTTAGAACTACTCTAGCATATATAATCAATAATGTATAAGCAATTAAAAGCATCCATGGATTCAATATTCATTTAAATGCACATCATTGGACAAGAAAATATATTTCTATTAATATAAATCATAGATTACATGAATGACAACCTCTGTTGGCATGTCTGTGAACTGGAGAACCTGAGTCCTCCACCTGGGCCTCCACCACCTCAATCCTCCATCTCTCGATAGTAAGCTCACAATCGAAGGAAAGCTTGGGAATAACACCAAGTGCTCCAAGGGACAAATGGATGTAGACTCAAGTATAAGCTATGACAACAATGGACTATAGTTTTCTTCCTCTTCAATTCTCCTCCTTCAATGTATCAAAAGGGTTCCTTATATAGTGCTTCAATGGGGTAATGGAAGGTCAAATCCAAGCGATCTCGAGGCATATGGAAGGCTAGGAGACAAGTGACTCAAATCCACATCAAGGAAAACTCCAAAAATATTTGGCCTTTTGCACACATCCCGATGTACGTGGGTTTAAGGGTTATAACCACGTGTATACGTGAGAAAGGGTTTAAAAGTCACATATAGCAAATAACAGGTGTTTTTAGGGATGACCTTGGAAACATCAAAGGTACAAAAGTAGTCCATGGGGTCCAAAGAGTCTACAGAGGGACAAGGAAGGCCATAAATGTGTGATCTACCATGTGTGGTAAAATCAACTGTAACAATAATGGATCAATGAATGTTGGATTATTTCACTGTTAACCCATGTCCTTACCATGCTCTTTTCTACAATGCATACCATGATAATCCTTTATTACATAGATACAACCATAAAAATATTATTGACTTAATATGATATTTTATTTTCCACAATGGCTTCCACCATCAACACTCTTCCTCTTGTCCCTCTAAGATCATGGCTTTGTATCCCAATCTAGCTATTCACCCTTCATTTGGATTCCTAGACCAAGCCAAATATATTTCTTCTTTCTAAGGTGAATGTAACTTACATACAATATATTGATAAGACTATTTCATTACTTAGCCTCATGTCCTTCCAACCCTAAACTTATTTCTTCCTTCCAACCATGGCACCACAAATTACCTTATCCCATATCAACAACATAAACTAAAGAGAGGGTCCCTTTCTCTCCAATGGTGCCAAGTACACCATTAGATAATCAATGCAAACTACTACTACCCGTCTAGGGATAAATTCCAACTTTTTATACTCCCCATTTTCCAAGCCAACCATTTCACTCTGAGAGGGAAACCCAGTGACTAATGCCTTCCAAATTGTAGAATTTTTATTCATATTGATTTGTTCCTCTATTTTATCTAGAACAAAGAATCAATACCCTTGGTTTTTATCACTCATTTCCACAACTCTGTGTACCTAATTAGCCTCCATAATCTCATTGTAGCTAAGGGTTTTTAAAAGTGATTAATATTTTAAAACCCCATCTTGTAAGGGAATTTTCCTTGCAAATCTCTTCCACTTTATTAAAGGAATCCCCTTTTCTTTTATCCCCTTCCCCTTAAAATTGAAACATTTGTTCCTATTATGTCAAAATTCCTACTAGAATGTAAGCCATGAAATGTAAATATATAGGATTTTAAATAAACTTGAACAAAGTAGACCTCCTATAAATAACATGTGAGTTCCTCACCTTGTGATCAATTTTTCCACTTTTTGATAAAGAGAAATCCAATCTGTAGATCCATAATCATTGGATTTAAGAATAGAGACCAATTAGTTAAAACCTGTATTGTATTCCACAAATTGAAATGAATAATTTTTGTTACATCATTCATTTTCCTTGCGGTACCCATTCCGCTGAAAATATATCGATGACTTCTATAAATTTATTTCTATATATGTTTCCATATTATATAAATATAATTCTTATTTGAAGTGTTTTGTGTTTCTAATAGAGCCAACTGTAAAAAAATACATCATCAACAAACATTGCTAAGTCCAAATAATAATACATTATTAACAAAGAAAACATGGGATGTGATAAAGAAATATCTCTACCTAATTTAACACCCTTCAACATTCCACTATTGTTAAAAGAACTGAGCATCCTAGTTAACCCTTCAACTACCACAAAAAAAATAAAGGGATACAATAGAAACCCTTATCAAAGCACTTACAGGGTTTGAAGAACCAAGTATTTGATCCATTCATAAGCATTTGAAAGGAGGAAGAATTAAAACATCCTTCTATCCAATTTATAAATGAAATGCCAAAACCAATATGAATGAGAATAAGCCCTAAAAATGATTGATTGTATCATAAATATTATATAATTCAAGCTTTTTCACCATTGTATATAACTACTTAAACTTAATCAAGTGTGGTCCCTATTGGAAAACTCCAATTGCATCATGAATTTTCCTATATTACAACAACCTAAACTATAAATAAATAGATTAAAAAAAATTGCTTTTAGTCTTCCAACAATGACTTTGGATATGATCTTATGATCTCCATGCACACCCTAGAAAAAAATTCAAATTCTCTTCTAAACTATTTTCATTAATAGACTTGAAATTGCGTAAGGACTCTCTAATAGCCTTGATTGAATTCTTGTTCCATAATTTCAATGGGAGAGTAGGTAACTTGACCCAAATTGGTTAAATTCTCTCATTTTTCCCTTCTTCGATCAAACCCTAACGACCATGATTTGAGAGACAACATAACATTCCCCCACAATCGCTTACCTTCTTGGATACACCTTGCATCTATAACACTTCTAAAGGATAAGGATAATTATCATAAATCTAGAATGAAGAACTCCATCACATAACCAAACACCAGAGTCCATACATTTAGCATACAGTGCATTAAATATCTCTTAGAAATAGATATTGTTGGATAAACCAACTTTCTAAATTCCAATACATTCCCTAACAATAAATCTTCCGCAAAACTAGTATAATACACTAAGCTAAAAGTTTTGTGCACTTATATTTTTTCCTCTTTCAACCCCTACTCTCCATACCTCCTTATTCAATATTTATCCCTTAAATCAACATTTGTACCAAATTTTCTTCCACCCAATAAATATTTCACTAGTAAATCTCATCCTTTCCTTGAATCTTTGATAAAATCACCATCTTTTACCCAATAATTGTCAAATTTACCATAGATATCACTCTTGGATTCTACAAGAACACATATACTCTTGTAAGGATTTCACTTCAAGGTGATGAACCAACTGCATTAACACTACCTCTATTCAACCTACCTTCCTTTACACCTTTTATGGTTGAAGATTTAAATTACAATCTATCACGCCAATGAATAGTTCTATTTCTCCTAAATTATGTACCAATGGACATATTCCATGCACACTTGACATTGTTAACATTTAATCTGCTATCTGACCTTGAATCCTCCCTTTTATCTATTTTTTTTCCATTTTGTATTTCCATGATCAACACTTTCCATGGATTCCTTTGAAACATAATAAGATAAAGAACCTAGTTCTTCCAAAGAATTCCTAGATATCAACTAGTCTAATGACTTAGAAATACTTGTTGCACCAGTCCCTAGTTCCAAAAAAAAGATCTCAACAAGTGTGGAGATTCATTGTTTTCCTTCCATGTCTCTTTTGCATCTTCTTCCAAAAAGAAGATGGTGTTACCTCATCCAACCATTAAAGGGTAAAAAGATAAATTAATTAACTCTTCCTCTTCCTCCATCATTCCCTTAATTGGGTAAGGTAGGTTCCATTATTTTTAAATAAAAATAATTTTAAAAAAAATAATCCATGTATATTACGAGATATATGTGTGTGGAATACACACACACATGTGCGTGTGTGTGCACACACACACATATTTGTATGAGAATAAGAGGTGTATATTTACATCAATAAGTTTCCCACAAATTGTCTATAAAACCAACTACCAATTGTCATTCATCATCTTCATCAGTCGATGATCTGTGATGATAGTTGGTGAGTTTGTGCATGGTCATCCATCCTCTCCCTACGTGTTTATCGGATTCTCAACCAATGTACATTCCATATATCTTCATCTTTCATTGTCCATAACTTGGTCTTGATCTTGTGCTACTAGTGATCTCTATCTGGTGCATGAGAATTTCCATTCTTAAGAGTTAACTCATTGTGATTTACTATTTAAATATAATACAGTATTAATAAAAATGGCACAGGGTTCACTATGAAAATACCTTACTTTCATTCTAAATCATGCTCTTCTCCTTCAGCACTAAATAACCCATCATATATGTATTACTATTTATATTTACAATTCCTCTATTTATAATGCATACAACTTATGTTAGATATAAGATGATGTAGGCATTCTCATCCTCCGACTATTTTAGAAAATGGTTGGGAAATCTCCATTGCTATAATGGAGGTACTCTCATATATGTGATCAACAAATAATTTATTCTCTCATACGAGGTTTTGGATTTGCAGCTCTTGGCATACCTATGTATCTTTTTCACATGGTATCAAACCATCCAAAATCAAAATGTTTGAAGAAACTTGAGGCATTGAATGAATCCATGCAACATCACAAAATTTATGTGTCTAAACCTTCTTTAATAGGTAAATTTCATGATTTATCAGCTCAATATGCAACTTCTAATAGTTGTATATTTTATTCAGGTGCATCTCATCATATGACTCATTCCAATGAGCTACTTTCTCCCATATTTGATTGTAGCATTTCTCATATTGCAATTAGAGACTCTACATGACTTGATGTTTTAGGATTATGCATTGTGTAGCTAGATGAAGGGTGCATCAATGATGTTCTTCTTGTTCCTAACATCCCATCTAATCTACTCTTAATTTAACAAATTTTCCATTCTAGTGATGGGAAAACAATATAGTTCTCTCCTAATGATGTAGTCATTCAAGAACTAGAGAATCTAAGTGTTGTTATTTCCTATGGAAAAGTTTATCGTAGCTCAAGAATGTACATGTTTTTTGGTGTTGAGCCTTTATCGACTTCCTCTTTCATTGCACATGTTGATTCTTTGAGTAGGATATTGCATGAAAAAATTGGACATTTAAAATATAGGTAGTTGCAACAGTTGAGCTCACAATAATTGGTTCATAGAATCCCTAAATTTTCATGTACTAATGAACTTTGTCCAAGATGTGTTCTTAGAAAACAACATCAAGATACTTTTCCAAAAGGAAAATATTTGTGTGATACAACACCTCATGAGTTGGTACATATTGATCTCATGATCTTTCCAACTAGATCATTGTAAGGGGCTAAGTATGCACTCACTTTCAGTGATGACTTCTCATTTCTCTTGGGTGTACTTTCTTAAGTACCAGAGTGAGGTATTTTCCATTTTTAAGAGATTCAAGGATTTTGTTGAGAAGAATTCCTCTCTTTATATCAAGAATATGTGCACAGATAATGAGGAAAAGTATGTCAGTCAGGAAGTCAAGTATTTTGTAGAGAACTTGGCATTATGCATCAGCATTCTCTTCCCTACACCCATAAAAAAATAGTGTTTCTTAGAGAAAGAACATGACATTGAAAGAAATGGTGAACTCCATGATTCAGTCCAAGAACATGCCATCTTCTTTCTAGGAAAAAATGGTGAACTATTCCAATTATAACATTCAGAATCAGATGTCTCATAAACCAATATTACATATGACTCTATAGGAAGCTTAGATCCATGTTAGACCTAAAGTCTATACTTTTATATTATTTCTCAATGCAACATGGGATTTAATTCCAAATGAAAAGTGCAAATCTATGGAGAAGAAAAGGAAACAACTTATATTTGTTATTTTATCATTTTACTAAGATTTCTTGTTTCGAAGGGATGTATATTTTGATGAGAATTTAAAACATGCATATTCTTCTACTCACTCCATAGATTTCCATGATGGTGGACATCATGATGACAATTTCTCTTTTGTAGAACAGAAAGATGAGGAGCATCACATAGTTGTAGATGTGGAAACTCTGGCAGTAGAAAATACACCAACAATGGTCAAGAAACATACTTAGGAACAACCTAATCAAGAACAAAAATTGAGAAGGAAATTCCATGAGTGAAATATGCCTAATCAATATGGCTATGGGACAACATATTTCATCTATGTTTCTCCTACTCCTTGCAACATTCAGCCACAAACGACCAGTGTCTCTCTTTTGAGTCATGTCATTTCAGATGATTTCCAACAATTCTCTAATGCCATTGGGAAAACTTAATGGAAGTATTCCATGATAGAGGAGTATTATTCCTTGATTAAGAATCACACATGGGGTCTCATTCCTCTTCACAAGGGACAAAAACTAGTTCATTCAAATGGGTCTATAGAACAAAATATGTTGCAGATGGTTCTGTTGACAAACATAAGGAATGACTAGTGGCCAAGGGATTTTCATAGGTTGAAGAGATTGAGTATTCCAAGAATTTTACCCATGTTTACAATATGAGTTCCATACATATTATGCTTTCTCTCGCTTCCTCTCAAGGCTAGTCAATCTACGAGATGGATGTGAAAATTTTGTTTTTGCATGGGTATTTACAAGAGGAAATCTACATGCAGAATCCTCCTAGTTTTGTGCAAGACTCTTCTCTTGTGTGCAAGTTTCAACATTCACTATATTGTCTCAAAAAACCTCCTTGAACTTGTTATGATAATATGGATATATTTTTTATCACTTCAAGGTTCCATCATTGTAAATCTTATCATAATTTTTATACTATAAGACTGGTCAATCATCTCTTAATTATGGTTTTGTATGTCAATGACTTAATTGTTATAGGCAGTTCTTCATACTTGATTCAAAATGTTCAACAACAATTGATGGAACAATTTGATATGACATATCTTGGTGGTATTCTACATTATTTTCTTGTTCTATAAGTAATTCAATCTTCAAAAGGGATCTTTATTTTTCAACAAAATTATGCTCTTAACTTACCTCAATGCTTTGGCATGGTTAATTGTAAGTCAACACCTACTCCATTTTAGTTAGGTGTTACTCTTTCTAATAACTTCTCTTCACTATGAGTCAATCCATCATGGTATCTACAATTGGTTCGGATTCAGTTGTATTTAACTCATTCACGTGCTAAAATAGCCTTTTAATTTGGGCTTGTATCTGATTTCTCTCAAGATACTCATGAGTGTCACTAGAAGGAAGCAAACCACATTCTCGGGTACATTCAAAGCACTACCAAATTTTATATTCAATACACCTTGGGTGATCCTCGGCTTGAGGGTTTCACTGATTCTGATTGGGTTGGATATTTTGATGATCACAATTCCACTTTTGGATTTGCTTATCATCTTGGTCCTAGTCCTATTGACTAGTATTGTAAGAAGTAATCAACAATTGCATTATCTTTTGCAGAAGATGAGTATTGTGTTTTCTTTCTTGCTAGTAAGAAGTCCTTTGGATTTGACATTTATTGGAAGTGTTTGGTGTTCCCCAAGATCGTCCCACTAATATTTGGTGTGATAATCATAGTGCCATGTAAATTTGTTGAAACCAGATTGAGCATCAAAGGACAAAGCACATTGAGATTCACATGCACTTCATATGGTATCTCATCTGGGATGGTGTTTTTAGCTTGTAGTACTTGCCTATTGAAGAGCAGGTTGTTGACATATTCACTAAACCTTTGTAATCCCCTTGATTTCTACAATTACAATCAATGCTTTAGGTGAAGAAATTTGTCATTGGGGGGTCATCTTAAGTCCTCCTAACTTCACTTTTTGTTTATGATGTATTCTCTCTTTTGGGGAGGAGTTTTTTCCTACGAGTTTTTCTCCTTTTCTTCAATTATGAGATTTTGTACATGGGTACTATTAACCCAAAAAATACCTCACTCAGCTCTACATGGCCTACACCACCCAAGGACACCCATGCATGACCCTCATTTCACCCCGTTGGACTCCCACACCCTCAAAAAGGCTTAAGAATGAGCAAAAGGGCTTAAAAACCCCTAAAAAGAGCCTAAATATCTCTCCTAGGGGCTAAAACCTCCAAAAAGGGGCTAAAACCCCTCAAAGGATCCTAAAACCCTAAAAGGAATTAAATTTTAAGAGAAAGGGGCTAAAATCCCAAAAAAGGGGCTAAAGCCTTGACTAGGGGCTTAGAACCCTAAAAAAACTATAAATAGAGGGGTGGGGGTCACCCTCAAAACATTCCTCCCTTGCATACTATTATGCTGCCCATGGGTTCCTTGAGACCCTTTATCTCTCAAGCCACCCACACTCCCTCTCCTCCACTCTCCATTGAGCCATAGCTCCCCCACCCAAGAGAGGTGCTTCTCCAATCCAGGGCATGGTGGCCCCATTTCACCAAAGAGAAGGTATACCAGTGTTCTTTTCTTACATTTGCTTTAGTGTTTTATAGTTTTTCCTAACCCGTCTTTATTTGTAGGTTTATTTCTAACATGTTTTTGTAGGTATTTTGTTTATAATAGTTGTTTGCAGGTTATTGGAGCTGAACCCTAACCTTTTTTGCAAAGGGGTTCTCTGTTTGTTATTTTTCATTACTATCTAGTTTCATTTCTGCTTTTACTTTCTGCATTTCCATCCACGAACCTATCCTTCTATCCTATAGATGGAAGGTATCCATTCCTGCCCTGTAGCAAGGGAGGAATCCCTGCTACAAAACTCACGACCATACCAGGTCGATCCCACAGGATCCCTAGGTCTATTTTTTTTTTTAATTTCAAGTTTCAGTTCAGTTTTTTCCCTAGGTTAATTTTTTTGTCAAATCTAGTTTAAATCCTGTTTATTTATAGTTTATGTTTCTTCCTAGCCTCCACAAGGCAAATCTGAGTCCATTTGGCCACAGTATAGGTTACTGTCGGTCAGATCTGACTCAGGATCAGAAAAAATCCCAATCCAGAGCAGGTCGCACTTATCAGGCCTAAACAGAGGACGAAGTCACTCATTTAAGCCTCATAGGTGTGACCAGCTCACGCTTTTTCCCTCAAAAGGTGCGAATTCCTTTAGAAAGACAGGCCGCTTCTGTCTGCAAAATTTGAGCGACCCCCTCGCATGTTTCTGGAAATATTTGGTGACCCCCTCTCCACATTTGACTCGAAACATGCGCTCTGTCACTTAGAAGTTGGTTTTTAATAACTAAGGACTATCAGTGTGGCTCAGCCACCTCTTTCCAACAAAATTGTTTCATTTCTAGTTTTGTTTATGTTAATCACAATTTCATGTACAGAACAAAGTGTAAGTTAAAAAAAATAAATTAATGGGTTAATGAATATAGATTAATTAAAACTTACCTAAAATCAACAATATTGCTTACCCTTCCTCCTCTACCCAGTCATCACCCTTCGGGGTATTCTGGGATAAGACGAAGGGCACAGCTCGTATAGTAATAGGCCCTTCACCCAATATTGTTCAAAACCACTAAAAACGGGTGACTTGGAAGGTAGAGGGGATAGAGAAGGAGGGATTCTCATGGTTCTAAGCATCCTCCCTGTTGACCAACCTTGCATCCAGGAGGTGACCTATGGATCTGCAGATGGGCTTAGTCCCATTATGTTGAGATCCCATCACCTTCTCCTGGTTGAAGAAGAATATAGGTGTAAGGTAGTCACCTAGTTAGGCTATCACAATTCGGGGTAAAAAATGGCATCTGTCTACAAAATTTATGCTTGTTTACTGTTTTTAACAACAATATGATGAACTCTGTGGAATATTCATAAACCATTTGCAGCCACCAGATAACAGAAAAACAAAACGACATATACACCATACCACGTGAATCAACCCAACTCAGTTCATGACGCTGAGAGAGCCGCTATAATTTACAAATTTACACTAAGTAAAAAATATGTAGTATTTGAGGACATAAGTCCCTGACTGTCTCAACCATGGGAAGTACTTGGGCTCAGCCCAAAAAATCATTGTGAGGAAGACCACGGGAACC
The DNA here is from genome assembly GCA_001517045.1 of Pseudotsuga menziesii. NCBI lineage: Eukaryota > Viridiplantae > Streptophyta > Pinopsida > Pinales > Pinaceae > Pseudotsuga > Pseudotsuga menziesii. The sequence continues at coordinate 36,839 of LPNX011209881.1, read as the reverse complement.
TCAAAGTAGCTGGCCGCTGAGAGGAATTGCCAAGTGAAACGAGCAACGACCCCCACCAATTGAGTAGAACGCCCATGAGGAAAAATCCAAGCATTGTCTTTTGGCAGTCTTGGTGGCCGAGTGACCACCTGCAGCCAATAGGAAGCCATTTGAAACCGGGGTCCAAAAAATCATTTCCACCAGTTTCATACACAAGTCTAACACAATTGATCCCTCACGCTCTTCCTCACATCTAAGAGGTGAACCACCACAATTCAGGTCATTGAACCGACATCGTCGAGACCATTCTCAATGACCTATCACACCATCAGAAGGATATAGAGCCTCTGATTTAGATTCAGACCCATATGAGTCTGAACCAAACCTACACACTGCACCATCAAGCCCCATGGCTGGTGCAAACCCAGATCCATTTTCTGGCATAGCAATCGATATTGGACCCATGTCCACAGCACAAACTATCACCAACAACCCTGCAGGTGGCCCCAAAATGATTATGCAAACTGTGATAAGTCAGCTGCCACCACCCATAGTGACCAGCCAATTTGTCCCACCTGCAGCACATGGGGGAAATGGCCCTTCCACATACACTGCCCCTCTTATCACACATGGGGGTAGTGGCCCTTCCACCTACATTACTCCCCCTGTCATACATGGGGGCAGTGTCCCTTCCACCCACACTGTCCCTCCCACCACACTTGGGGGCACTGGCCCGTATACAATGGCACCACAAGTAACCCCAGCTATGTAGGTGCATTATGCACCTACAAACCCCACCACCATGGATACCCCATCTCACATCAACCTGGGGTCAAACCTTCCTTTCATGGCTCATCTCAACCTACCTGATTTGGCTCAGTTAACAAATGACCCCATCCGCCATCAAACTTTTTGGCCTCCCATGCCAACCAAACTTCCTTCAGATATTCCCAAGTTTGAAGGGAAGGCGGGGGAGTGCCCCCAAAACCACATCATGACATTTCATCTATGGTGCTCATCAAACAACATCATAGATGATTCAATCAGGCTAAGACTGTTCCAACGCACCCTCATAGGTGCTATAGCCAAATGGTACATTGAGCTACCACAAGCCAAGTACCCAGATTTCAACTCCCTGGCTTTCATGTTCTTGCAATATTTCCAAATCCCTGTCAGATATGACGAAGGGGTGGAGATCTTATTATCTTTTCGCCAGAACACTGCGACCCACATAACCAACCACATCCATGAGTGGCGGCGGCGCCGTATTTTGTGTAAGATCCAACTTGATGACATGATATTCCTAGATTGGTTCCTCAAAACCTTGCTCCCACCTATAGCAAAGGACGTCGCATCTGAACATCCCCAATCTGAAGACGTGGCCATACTGAAATCCCAACAGTTTGACCTGATCTATGCACAGTCTGGATACCTTTACACCGTCATTCCAGACGCTCCCCACATGGGAACCTCCTATCAGGATGCACTAGGGGAATCCCATTGTGCATATGGAATCATAGGCTCGGTCTCCCAACAACCACAGCACTGTCCGACACCACCTACAATACCACCACAACCAAGCAACACTGCTACTGTTGCCTACCAAAACCAAACTCCGGACTATCCAAGAATGATGTCCTAATCTGGAGCCACAACTTATTATGCACAACCTGCGCCATCGCAGTAGGCTCAGGTCTTGGCTTGGCCAACACAACAATATGCGGAGAAAATTCCCACATTTGTGGCACCACCATCCACTCAAATATACTATGCACCACTAGTGCAAGCGGTTCAAGCCCCTACCCCTGCTCCACCTGCTCCATTGGGATAGGTGTTTGCAAAACAAAACCACCCCGACCAACCAGCCCCTAATAACCAACAAGGGTAAGCCAGAAACAACTGACCCCAGAACCAAGCCAATAATCAACCGCAGGGAGGCGGTCAACAACCAAACCCTCCCAACAATGTCGCGGCTAACCAGCCAGCCCAAAATCCTCCATGACCAAATGCACCAAGACGCAACGCCCCGTTACATACAAACCAACCATGCACACTATGTGAGGTCTACAAGCACTACACATTCGAGTGTCCCTTCATGGGCCGCACCAAGCAGGCCATTAGGAACGAGGTGCAACATGCTACCAACACAACGGACCAAGCCCAACCCAACCCAGCACCACAAGGAACTCCTCCTATGTGCTTCAAAACCCATTACCAATCCAAGGATTTGTGGAAACCGCACCCCCTCTCCAACCCAATCCCAACACTCTAGGGGCACCTCCCACGTCAGAAACAAGTGTCCACCACCTGCTAGCTATGACAACTGAAGAGGTCAATCTACAAACTAGACGAAATCAGTACGGAACCAACACTGAACCCGTTGACGCATCAGCGGCATCAATGTCTAAAACAGTCATTGAACCTCTTCAGTTACCCCCTTTCCCGTGGCCCCCCATATGTCGGGTTGCCAATAATGCCACTACTAGAGCTACTGCCAACTACAGCATCGTGGATGATCTGGCCCAAACACCAACTATCATGTCTGCTCTTGAGGTAGTCAAAACATGACCAACGCAGCGGAAAGCCTTACTAGCTGCCCTTGGGGCCATAGACCCCTCCGACTCCAAGTTGATCACATTCGACACAAAGAATGGAGAACCACGTATGCCATCAACCATTTCCTTTCAAATCCCAGTGTCTATCCTAAATTTGGTTGTGCACCGGTGCATAGTGGATAAGGGAGCATCTACGTGCGTTATGTCTACCCTAGTCTGGCAGAAACTTGGATCCCCAATTCTGCAACCATCCTCCATGAATCTGCGGGCTTATGATGGCCATCCCACTAAATCCTAAGGAATCCTCCTCCATGTCCCCATCACATTAGCCGGGAAGATAGTTCTGATTGACATAGAGGTTGTCAATGCTCAATTAGAATATAACCTTCTCCTCGAAAGAAGTTATATGTATGCCATGAGAGTGGTAGCATCAACTGTCTTCCATCTCATGATGTTCCCCCATGAAGGGAAGATCATGATGGTTAATCAACTGACTTATCATGATCCACAAGGGCTAACGACACCCACCAAAGTTATCCCTACGATCAACACCATTGATCCGCAAGGGATGACCACACACGCGAATGCTATCCCTGCGGTCAACACCATGGTTGACAACATACAAGCCTCCTCATTTTTGAATGTGGGCCCTGGGTTGTTTTTTGATACCACCATGATGACTTATTTCCCTTTAGTGTCACCATCACTGACACCAAACAAGACTGTGGACTTGTGCATGCTCTCATCCAGCACCGCTGCACCCAAGCAACAACCATAGGTGCAGCCCCAACCGCAACCACAACACCGTCTGCAGCTGTAACATCAACAGCAGCCGCAACACCATCCGTAGCCACAACATTATGTGTAGCCGCAACCACAACCTCATCCCCACATACCCATCATGGAGTTACCTGGGCTCGTCTCCAATCCATACAATTCCCTTCCTCTTTCCCCCGCCTGGTGTCATGAGCAAGCCAGTAATGGCCACCTTAAACCTACCCAACTTTACATTGGGAATTCTTGTGTGGTATCTTGATCCACCAGCTACCCACCAATGCCCCAGGTAGTCTTAACCCCCTTGAAACCCATTGCGGTTGAGTATCATCCTCCACCCGGCCTGCAAACACCAACCACCGGACCCGCACCCATACCGCCCCACCCAAAAAGGGCCAGAGGAAAGAATGCAAAAGCTACCACAAAGCCTCAACAAATCCTACCTCACGCCATCTGTGAAGAACAAGGCCATCCGACTCAGAACTTCCTTGAGATTCCAATGATCCGAGCGCATTTGGATGCCATGGATACAACCAAAAGCCTCCCCGTGGTTGAAATTCCAACCGCGCCAATAGTGAGAAACAAGGCATTGAGAACAAACCATGCTTGTGCCTAGTGCGGACTGTATGGACACTATTCTCACCACTGCCAAGACCTACCCGAGTTCCAAATTGCTTTAGCCAACCTTCAACAACATTCCCTTAAATCTGAGATCACTCTGATCGAAGAGGTTTAGCCCCCACCTCCTTCTTTGCACGCCATGTCCATTTACATGATGTCCAGTTCTACAGACCCTCTTGTATCCACCATCGCCGATGGTCCATCAGACCTGTCTCTTATGTTGTTTTCGCAACCGCGGCTCCATTTGGAACCTCAACCTCAGTTACCAGGGAAACAATGGGGTTCGTTCCCGATTAACATTTTACTTTTCCTTTTCCTACCATCCGAGATCGTGAGTAAGTCTATCTTGGAAACCTACAATCTATAGGATTTCACACTAGGAGATCCTGTGTGGTACCTTGAACCACCTACCATACCTCTGAGGCCCCAAGATGTGTTGACTCATGTCCAGCCAATTGAGATGATGTTGCACTTACCTCCAGGTCCATCAAAGACTCCTCCTGTCTCTAGTCCTGGCCCTCTTCCTCCAACAGAGGCTAGGGACAAGGCAACCAAAGCCACAACCAATACCATTTTCATGATATCTAGCACTCGTTTCCCTTTCACCTCGTCGGCTGTGGAAGGTCCACTTGATCTATCCCAGCACAACTTATGTGATGACGGAGATATATGTAAGACCACCTTCAGTTTTACCCCATTTCCTTTAAACTATAATGTGGAATCGGTTCTTCCCATAAAAGACCATATTTCGTCATCCCGCCTTGCCAATGAACTTCGTCTCGGCAAGGGAGCATACCTCTTCGCTGACTTAGACGGTCAACTCTTGGAGAAGTTGTGCAATGGGCTCCACCTCAAGAGAGTCTATGCCTAATATAACCACTATGAGTCCCTTATAGCGTATTTTTTTCCCTTTCTTGTTTTTCAACATTTTTTAGCACAAGTCAAGGGCAGCACCATCAGCTATTAATCCAAATTCACCCAGAACCAGTTCGAGACACCTCTCACACCTCCGGTCTCAAATTTCCATCTCCTGATGAGACCATCGTCTCATGTTTAACAAAAAAATTTCAGGACTCCTTCCCAAAATTTACCTCGATTTATGAGTCTGCGGACCTATACTTGCATCACACTTATCTACCGCTACTTATGCAGGTCCTCGGGTTACCACTCGTTAAGGAACATCATTTTTATTTTAGCATATAGTCGTCTACTTCGTCCACCGCACCTTATGCGGATCTTTAGACCATTGTCTAGAAGATGAATTATTTCTTTTGCATGTATTTGGCATATATTTTCCTCTAGACTTGCACTCACATCACATGTAGTCAAGTCCGTCCACCACAATTCACACATGACTCTCCTAACATCTGGCTAAGAGCCACCTCTGTTTGCATGCCTCTGCCACACCGACTCGCATGCCTCTGTCGTGATTAATCCTGTGCATGTATTGGTATGTTTGAGAGCCACCTACTCCATCCATACTGTGCAGATGACCTTTGGACCAATGTCCACCATCCCGACATGGGGCACCTCCTGTGCCACCGCAATTGGTTGACCATACTAGATTTTTGTTTAAGCTCTTTTCTTACTCCTAAAAGAATGAAAAGATGGCCAAGTGCAGTTGCTTCCTTTCCTGCTTGTTAAAGTATAGGAAAATTCATCTACATTGTCTTGTTTATCTCCTTTTGAGGACTATGTAGACCATCAAATGAAAAGGACCACCTTGGCATATTCAAGCCAAGACCGTTCCCCTCTGCATACTTTTATGCTTTCTCGGGTAGAGGGGTTGAACTTTACAAAAAAGCTCACCATGGGTTGTCGTTAAGCTCTTTTCCAACCTTCTCATCAAGAAAATATTTTCGAGCAAACTTGGTTTCATTCATGCTCATAAAAGTATCTGAATGACCGTCCAGTCAATATAGGTTTAACCTTTTCCGGCCTGATTGGACTACCAATGGTAAAGAAGTCTCTCATCCCCTATAGGATGGGTGAGCTCTCCTATGTATACTTTTATCCTTTTTCGGGAACCAGATACTACCAACGAAAAAGAGCCCCCACTAGAGTCTTCTTCGTGCTTTCAAACTCTTTAAAATTGAAAGCACGATCGAGCATTTACTTTCTCAGGCTCACCAAAAATCCATGAGATCATACCACAACGGTGTCTCTAGAAACCATCCCACAGAAAATAGTTTGGAAGCATTCCCACTTTGGGTCGCCTTTGTTCAAAGTACTCTGCAATGTATCTTCCTTGGACCCCATCAATATAAAAATTGTCAACCTCCCCCAAGTATTTCCCGTCTGTAATGACATTCCCGGTATTACAACTATGATCCCATTCCCACGAGTCAGTTTCATTTGCTGCCTGGTTCGCCCTGCCGTCATACTCTGAACAAAGGAAGTTTGAGTCTACTACACTCCCCCTGCCCCTGTTCAACTCTTTCCTTCCCCCCACCCCCATTCAGTTGGTCAGTCCGCAGATTGCCTCACATGTTTTGGTTATATCCCTCATGCTTCTGGTTAAGGAAACACCATTGTCTTGACTTGGTTCAGGTCTCCCTCTGTTGATGTCAACACACATATTCGAGAGAATATACCTAGAGGTCCCTATATCTTAGTTTCATTAACCTCATTTATGAGTTCCTTGGACCACTTGAGAGGAGTCCTTAGTGCCTCTCGGGATGGTTGTTTCTCATGTGCTCGACTCCAACTACATCATCACACCATTGAGATTCGTACAGGGTATTGGTCTGTGCAGTATTTGGTTGAAGACCCCGGATGTCACCTAAATCTAGCACATTGATGAGTCTATTCGAGGGACCTAAACAAGTTTATGTCCCTTGTGATTTCTAGTTTGCGTTGGAGACAGTTTTCAGAAGCCCCAGCAGCGCTTCTATATAGATTTATGATTGATGCAGCATACTTGTACCATAGAGACTCTGAATCTCCATCAATAAGTCCATACGGCTATGTACTGTTCCATATCTAGTAGGTTATCAATCATGAATATATAACATTCCATGAGAATGCCATGGGTCCAATGTAGCAGTTCTTCAGATCAGTATTGTGTTCAGCCTCTCATTGAGGCAACTACTACAGTATCATCAATTGTATATGATCGGCTCTTGTATTATAGAGCATAGATCACATTATTCTTTTGACATTGTTACGAGCACGGGGATGCCCGCCTCGTCCATATACATGTCACACATTATTTGTATCTCACCCATTGATGGGAACCATATTAATACAAAAACCAAAAGCCACCATGCCCCAGCCCCGGAAGCACCACCTCTCTGCAGAAAATCCTATGATGTCCGTTAGCCATACGATGAGCTCTTTCCCTCACACATCAGGGGGCAATATGTTAACCCAAAAAATCCCTCACTCAGCTCTACATTGCCTACACCACCCAAGGACACCCATGCATGACCCTCATTTCACCCCGTTGGACCCCCACACCATCAAAAAGGCTTAAGAATGAGCAAAAGGGCTCAAAAACCCCTAAAAAGAGCCTAAATATCTCTCCTAGGGGCTAAAACCTCCAAAAAGGGGCTAAAACCCCTCAAAGGAGCCTAAAAACCTAAAAGGAGCTAAAGTTTAAGTGAAAGGGGATAAAATCCCAAAAAATGGGCTAAAGCCTTGACCAGGGGATTAGAACCCTAAAAAAGCTATAAATAGAGGGGTGGGGGTCACTCTCAAAACATTCCTCCCTTGCATACTGTTATGATGCCCGTGGATGCCTTGAGACCCTTTGTCTCTCAAGCCACCCACACTCCCTTTCCTCCACTCTCCATTGAGCCATAGCTCCCCCATCCAAGAGAGGTGATTCTCCAAGCCAGGGCATGGTGGCCCCATTTCACCAAAGAGAAGGTATACCAATGTTCTTTTCTTGCATTTGCTTTTGTGTTTTATAGTTTTTCCTAACCCGTTTTTGTTTGCAGGTTTATTTCTAACATGTTTTTGCAGGTATTTTGTTTCTAATAGTTGTTTGCAGGTTATTAGAGCTGAACCCCAACCATTTTTGCAGAGGGGTTCTCTGTTTGTTATTTTTCATTACTGTCTAGTTTCATTTCTGCTTTTACTTTCTGCATTTCCATCTTGGAACCTATCCTTCCATCCTATAGACAAAAGGTAGCCATTCCTACCTTGTAGCAAGGGAGAAATCCCTGCTACAAGTACCTTATCAAGCCTTATTTCCTAGACCCATATTTGTTTTCCTTTGTTTCCTACCTATGTCTCACTTATTGGGAAGGTGTTAGTGTTTCTATTTACAATGCATCTATTTTTGATGCATACAACTTGTGTTATTATAATCTAATGTAGGCATTATCATCCTCTAGCTATTTTTGGAAAATGGCTAAGCATTATCCATTTCTATAAATGGAGACATTCTCATTATTTTCCATTCATTTAAATCAATAGATCATTTTTTCTCTCATAGGAGGTTTTGGCTTGGTAGCTCCTGGCATACATGTGTATCTTTTTCACAATATTAGTTCTTCCAATGGTTCAGGGAAACAAAATAAAAGAAGGAAGAATCCTTTTCCTCTAGGAATTGTTTAAGAGTGTCTAATCACACAACTAAATTTTCTTCCACTACTCTCTCCTTGGATGATAACCCTGCACCCAACAAAAAAAATTGATACTATTCAACAACTAGTTAGTGATATTTGCAATTGAATTTAATTTTTATGCGGACAAAGAGCCATGAAATGAATTTTATGTTTGTTTCTTGATGGAATCAATTGTCAATGAGTTGTGTGGTGATTTGAAGGTTGAAATGGATCATCTCCACTATGAGAAGCATACTCCCAAGACTCCACAACTACAACACAACCTCACAGTAGAGTAACCATGGTATATACCAATATCGAGGGTGACCTTGGGACTATATTTGGTAAGTTGGCATCAAGGAAGGGACCCTTATTGTTTTCAGTGTTCATGAGGTGTGACCAAGGACGATTTATCTATGAGATTTAATTTTGAAAAGAGGAAAAATAGGTCTTCTAGGGGCATATCTAAGTATGGTGGTAAATCTAAATCTCCAGGACGATTTGAAAAGAAATACTAGAAATACAGTAAAGCTAAGAATTATAAGAAAAAATGTAGATCTAAGAGTCTCAATAAAGGTAATGGATTTGATGATTCCCCTTCAATATAAATTAAAACTACAGAAGAAACATGTGATATTTACTTGGAATCTACATGTACACATGCATATTATGTTGTGTGGTTGATCAAATCAAGTGCTTCATTTCATGTGACTTGGTTTTTGTGAATATGAAAAGTACAATGTAGGTGATGTTTACCGAGGAGATGAATAAACCACCAAAATCATAGGACGTAGAGGGGTCAAGCTACTCCTCAAATATGGAAGGATTACAAATATTATTGGGGTTTTGTGCAATATATATTTGGACAAAACCTGATATATGTAAGTAAGATGGGTGATGTAAGTGTGCATGCTATATTTGAAAAGTACACATGTAAGATGGTTCAAGGAGAAATGACATTGATGTGGGGATTTTTTATTGGAAATATGTACAAGTTGTTGGGAAGCAATTTCAATAATGGGTGTGACAAGTCTATTTTTCATAAGGATAGCACTGAAGAATACATGGCCCATATTTTCCCTTTAAACAAAACAATACTATGGAATCAAATACATGGACATATTTGAGAGAATGGCCTTCGAGCATTACATGGTAAAGGTATGGTAGAAGGTAGGTTATATTTCTCGTTAGAGTTCAATTTGTGTGAACATTGCATATATGGTAAAAAAATCAATATTCCCATATGGTTCTACAAGAGCAAAAGGAACCTTGGAGTTGATATACAGTGATGTGTTTGGACCTATTTTTATTCCATCACTAGGTAAATATGTGTATTATGTTTCATTCAATGATTTTTTTTCAAGGAACACATGGGTCTCTTTCCTCCATACGAAATCTTATTTTTTGAGAAACTTAAAGAGTTTAAAGCTCTTGTAGAAAACAAGTCAAAGAATAAAATAAATTTGTTAAGGATAGATAATTGTTGAGAGTTCTATGGAAATGAGTTTGAGAAATTCATGTGAGAATTCCGGAATAATAAGGAAAAAGGCTACTCCATACACACATCAACATATTGTATTTCTAGAAAATACAAATAAGACATTGATAAAGAAGGATATGAGTATGCTTAATGGTGAAGGGTTATCATAGGAATTTTGGGAAAAGGGAGTGTATACTACATGTTTCTTGGTAAATCGATCACATGCATCAACACTAGTTGATATAACTCAACATTATGCATGGACTAGTAAAATGAAATCTCTTAAACATCTTGTAGTTTTTTCTTGTGATGTTTATGTGCATGTTCCAAAGAAAAATAAGAGTAAGTTAGATAAAAAAAATCTAAAAAAATTACCTTTATTGGTTATAAACATGGTATAAAATGTTATAAACTTTGTAAACATGTAACTAAGAATACTATTTATAGTTGAGATGTTTTACTTAGAGAGTTTAAATTTCCTCTCAAATAGGAATTAAAACAAAAGGAAGAAGAAACAAAGGCAATAGAGTTTGAGTTGGAGGGTGAAGAATATGACTCAACAAAAGAACATGAACCAAAAGAGGAAGAACCTCAAGTTTTATCCTTAAGGAGATCTGTTTATGAAACAAGGAAACCAAAAAGGTATACCCCACTTTTATTGGTTTGATCTAATCATGAAGATAAGATCCCTATTGTACGTGCAGGGACTTCCAAACACTACACCATAAATATCAAGAGGTACTATGTCTACTTCCACTTCATTAATATAATATGCACTTATGTGAAATTTAAGCTTACCCTATTTTTTGACCTTGAGTTTTGTATCCTTATTTACCAATACAAATGGATAGGGTTTTGGGTGATCATGTAATTACAATACAAAACTACTTAACATATACTATGTTATGATATTGTCCTATGAACTAGAATAAAAATATCATCAACCTCGGTCCTTTTTAACATGAATCTTGATGTGGAAGAGTTTCGTCATCTCCTTCTCTTCCTTGCAATGAAGGATTCTTAGGTCACCTCCTTTGGCATTATACTGTATAGAATATTCTCATCCACATTTGAGATTATCTCTACCTCTTTTCTTGAATATCTGGGTACAAGGTTATTCTTCTTAGAATCCATCTTGCAGTTCTTAGGGTTCTGCTCTAGATGTAGCTTCCAACACTTCTATTCAGTGTGACCATTAATGTTACTATGGTTGCGATGGTTTTTTGGATCCTTGCATCGATGTGCATGGTTGTAGTATTCTTATATTTTCCTTTCCACTTCTTTTCCCCCTCCTTGGAATAGTCTTGGTTCTCTTTCTGTTTGGAACTATTTGGTTGTCCTTTCTTATGGCCTATATTTTCTAGGTATTGTGTTGTCACACAAGCCTCATCAATTGTATTGAGCTTGAAGAGAATCACTTGATTTCCTATATGAATTTGTATACCCCCGAGATACTTGAGGAGTACATATGGGTTATTGGGTGAGATACTTAGGATGGTATCCATCTTCTCGAATTCATTGGTGTATTATTACACACCCTTCCCCTTCCTTTTCTTGAAGTAATGCAAACAGATCCATTGGTCGTCTACATAACTAATAGGGTAGAATTGAGGCTTAATGATGGTTTTTTGAAATCCTCCCACTTAGTTACTAGAGTATCACACTCCATCCTAAGTTCCTTTGTGTGGATTTATCTCCAGGTTAATGCATGACCCTCTAATTTCAATTGAGAAAATGAACTTTTCTACTCATCATCAATTTGATGGATACTAAATTAGACCTCTGATTGCTACAAAAAATTATTCAACTTTAAAGCGTCAATATCACCTTGGTACAAATTGATATCAACTTTCACTTCCATCTTAAATAAATACTGGGAAAGGGTAATGGAACTTGAACTTGGCTTCTCTTTCTCGAACTATTTCCTTAGCTCATTTTCTAGGTAATCTCTATCTTTCGGTTTACCCTCTGATTTGAACTTTGAGTTATAGCCTCCAAAATAACTGAAAGGTATAAAATCGCTCTCTAGAGACGTGATGAGGATTGAAATATTGTCTGAGATATTAGTGACTTGTATTTCCATCTTTTGAAATCATTTCTCATAATCATCCATTGCTTCTTCACTAGACTCGTCTATTGTGGATAGGGTTTGAAGACCATTTCTTTATTCTACCACTAGGTCTTGCAATTTCCCAATAAAACCATAAAGAAAATTGCTCTTATACCAATATGATTTGTAAAGTGTCATGGATATTCCACTAGAACAGTATGTCACAACAGATATTACGACTTATCTCTTTTAGCTTATTTATACTATGTGAAAAATAAACTAGAACTAGAAGAAAAATAATTAGAGAAAATAAATAAACAATCCATACAAATAACACAAGATTTACCCTGGGAAAACCCAGCTAGAAATGAGGATTGTGATTTTCTCTTTTATATTGAATGCAAATATAAAGAAAGTGGTACTCTTTTAGCTTATTTATACTGTGTGAAAAATAAACTAGAACTAGAAGAAAGATAATTAGAGAAAATAAATAAACAATCCATACAAATAACACAAAATTTACCCTAGGAAAACCCAGCTAGAAATGAGGATTGTGATTTTCTCTTTTATATTGAATGCAAATATAAAGAAAGTGGTACTCTATATGGAGTTTCCTATGACTCTACAGTCGGAATGGCTACTATAGGATCTCCTACTTCCTCTATTCTTCTTTAATCCACTCCCATGCTATTGCTCAACTATGGAACAATACAATAACATCATAAGAATGGATCCCCTTGTAAAGTAGAATAACTCTGGAATTGATTTATTCAAGGCATAAGGTCATTTATTTATCCATTATTCAATGACGATTGGATTCCATCTTCCAACATCTCTTTGATTTCCTGTGGGTTTTTCATATTCCTAATTTACAAATTTTGTTCGAAAGAATAATATTGAGGATTACATTTCCGACATTCATCCCCTTAATCCAAAGGGGCATTTGTAAGTTCAAGCATGGTTCTAAACTTTCAAAACTTCCTTATACAATCACTTTGGTGAAGAAGTCTGCAATTTTCTCACTCATGGAACAATGTCATAGATCAATTGTCCCGGCCTCTACATGATGTCGAATCAAATGATATTTTGTTTTGATGTGCTTGGTTTGATCATGGAATCTTGTATTCTTGTCGAATTTGATTGCATAAGTGTTATCGATCAATATGGGAGTAGATTTATCTTACTTCACATGCAAATATTCAAGTATATTCTTGAGCCACACAATCTCTTTCATTACTTCTACAACATCCACATATTATTCCTCTCTTGTCGAATCTACTGGAACTGGCTATTTGTGTGATCTCCAGGAGACAATTGTTGACCCAAGACTAATTGTGTATACATAAGTGGATAGTGATGTCTCTTCATCTCCATGAAAGTATGAATTAGAGTACCAAATTATTTTGAGGTTATCTACCATATATTATTTGATTCCAAAGTCTTTATTCCCCTTCAAGTACCTTAGAAATATTTTAGCAGCTGACCAATGTCCTTCACAAGGTTTACGCATGAACCTTGAAAGTATGCCAACAACATATGCATTATCCGGTCTGGTGGTTGTGAGGTACATAAGGATTCCTACAAGTTGTTGATATTTGGTTGCATCCTTGAGTTTTTTTCCTTCAATTGATGTGAGCTTCAACTTTTGTTCCATTGGAGTTGAGAGAGTGTTGCAATACGTCATGCAAAATATATTCAACAATTCTCCAACATACTTCTTCTAGGAGATGAATATGTACTTAGGATGTTGGATGAATTCAATTCCCAAGTAGTAATGAAGGTTTCCTAGATCTATCATTTCAAATCCCTTCTTCAAATATTGCTTTATGGATGCAATATAGATTTCATTGTTCCCTCTCATTAGAAGGTCATCTACATACAGCACAAGAAACACAACAAATCTTCCAACTTTCTTTATGAATAATGTTGTGTCATCAATATTATAACGTTTGAAATTTATCTTTAGAAGATGTCCAATTACCTTTTCATACCAAATGTTGGGTTCTTATTTCACACCATACAAGGAATTTATGAGCATACATACCACGTGTTGTTATCCCTTCACAAAAAATCCTTCTTCTTGAGACATGAAAACATTTTCTTTGAAGTCTGCAGTCAAGAAAAAAAAATTTACATCCATCTAATGGACTTCCCACCCATTTTGTGCATCCAAAGAGAGTAAGGTGTGAATGGTATCCCATTTTGTTATGGGGAAGAACATCTCTTCATATTCAATTCCTTCTTTTTGCACATATCCTTTCTCCATGAGCCTCACTTTATGCTTGTTAAGTGATCCATATGATCTATATTTCTTTATGTATACCCACTTGTATCGAATTGTTCTGGTTCCAACTAGAGGGTCAACCAAATTCCAGGTTCCATTCTTCATGAGTATATCATACTCATTTTGCATGTATTCTTTCAACTCATTACGAGAAACAACCTCTTTAAAGGAAGTTGGTTCAAATTTAGAAGATAATTTCAATTCACAATCAAATGAGACATGTATGCCATCACCTGAGTTATTTGCTTCTCTCCCATCTTCTCATCTTGATGATCTTCTTGTTACTATATTTCCATATTCCTTTGAATGGACACTTTCAAGTGCCTTAGTGGCCCATCTCAGAATCTTCCTTAATAGCCCAGGTTGATCGGCTGGTGGTTCTTCATTCTCTTCAAGGTTTGGTCTTCCAATCCTCTTAATTACATCATCCAATTGAATCTCTTATTCAGGTGAAGTGGTCGGAAATTCTTCATCATGAGTTTCTTCATGATTTGGTGTAGCTTCTTACCATTATATTGATCATGATCCAAGATAGGTACCCCCCCTTCAATATGTGTAACTTCATCAACAACTTCATAATATGTCTTTAGATGAGAAAAATTATTCAAACGATCAAGTTGTCTATCAATAGACTTGTCATTTTTATTAGTTTCAATAAAAATGGCATACCAAGAAATAAAAAATGTATTGTTTACCTCATCATAAAGATGATATGCCTTGGAGGAGTTTGAATATCCCAAGAAAATTCACTTTCAACTTCCAGCACCAAGCTTCTTTATTTTCTTCTTTGGTATCAAGGCATAATAGGTGGAACAAAAAACCCTAAGATTTCTCACCAAAGGAAGGTGGTCAAACCACATTTCATGTGGAGTCTTGGATTCAAGAGCATGAACTAAAATTTATTTCTCAGATAGGATACACCTAATTTTGCATCACCCCAAAACATCAGTTTTACATTCTTGAAAAATATCATTAATCGTACCATATTCATTATGGTTCTATTGATTCTTTATTCCACACCATTTTGTTGAGGGTTATAAGGAACTGATCTTTGATGCACAATCCTATGTTGACAAAGATGGTGCTCAAAATCGTTACAACTGTATTATTTTCCATTATAAATATGAAGTGTGCCTATATGATATTGTGCTTGATTTTCTATCCAAGCATGAAAATCCTTGAATGTTTGAAATGATTCATATTTTGTCTTTAACAAATATACCCAACGTATTCTAGTCAAGTCATCAACAAAGGTCATGATATATATATTACTGTTGGCAGAAGGAATAGGCAAGGGACCACATAAGCCAAAGTGAACCAACTCTAACTTTCTACATGCTCTGAATTTCGACTATGGGAATGGTTTCTTATTATGTTTTCCTAGTATGCATGCATCACATTTGTTTATCTTCCTAGGAATAGTGGGAAAACTAAAGACTCCATTCTTTCTCAACAAATGAATACTATTATAATTCAAATGACCAAATCTAGCATGCCATAAAAAATTGGATGGCATATTACCTTCTTCGTGTTGAATGAGGTAGGAAAAGTTTTGAACTCTTCCAGATGATCCCTTCAACTTCAACAACTTCCCATATTCATATATAGTCATGATGAACTTGTTTTCAAAGAACTTTATTATCTCTACGATTCCAACAAACATGTGGATGGAATTACCTTAATGTCAAATTTGCACTAAGGATAACAGGCTTCTTTGCAACTCTAGAAGATAGAGAACAATTTTCAACACAAAGTTAGGGAATCCATGAAACTTGATCCTGTTGGAACCAATTCCCTTTGGTTTGAGGCTTGATCTATCTACAAAGTACACTGTGTCATCTACAATGTCATTCGATTCTTCAAAACAATATTTTCTAAAATTCATGTGGGATGTTGCACCAGTATCAAGCAACCAACAATATTTGTAACTCTAGTACAAAATGAGAGATAAGTGACTAGGAAACTAAAAAAATTAGTCACCATAGTTTTTTCAAGGGACAAATGACCAATATTGAGCAATTTTAAGTGATCCAACTAAAAATGACTATGATAAACGACTAATTTAGTCACAAGACAAAATATATGACTAGATATAAAGTGACTAAAATAAAAATGACTAACATAAACACCTAATTTAGTCATAGAAATACAAATATGACTAGCTAACAATGTGTAAGAATATGAATTAGTCGTTTATGTTATTCATTTTTAGTTGTGTCACCTCGAAAATGGAAAATTACAATTTTAACAATGAATTTATACAATTTATTAAATTTTAACACTATAATTATATTTAGAGACTTGAGTGACATTTATTGTGTCACTCAGCAATGGAAAATTGCAATTTTGACAATGAATTGTTACAATTTTCTAAATTCTAACACTGTAGATGGATTCAGAGACTCCTTAGATGTTGATGCTCAGCATCGACATGTTTTGATTAATTTTTTTTGAAATATCGTTCCTTCTATATCATCGCGGATAGTGCAATGTTCTTGGCACATCCAATCTATCTTATTTCACCATTTTTCATTGCCATATGACCCCTTTCGGCAGACTTATCAAGTTGTGTCATGTGCATCGCCATAGTTGAGTTAGTGTCATTCCATGGAGCTTGGTCGTTTCTCCTTGTGCATGCCATCACATCATGATATTTCTGTCATTGAGTTTAGTCCATCACATTAGTCATGCTCATACTTTATTTTGCAAAATCTAAGTCAATTTGACCATTTCAACAATCTATTAAAGTTTCGACAAGTACATGTATTTTTCATCATGATAGCTAAAAAATATCAATTCTGCATGCTATATTAATTCACAAGCCACACCCATCCATCATGATTATTGATTAAACTAAGCTCAAAAAGTTGAAAAATACCCCTTAAATATCTCCATACATTTGAAAGCGTCAATGACCCATTTTTTGAAAAAAAATCCCCTCCCTTTTGCATTAAAATATATTGTTATATTATTATCCATATTGCAAAAATAAATAAATAAGAAAGGCCTTCCCAAATTACTCTTTTCACTAGACCTCTATCCCTCATTCCTACCCAGTATCCTATGAAATCCCTTTAGTAAAATATATTCATTCACCCATTATCTCTTCCATTTATTTATACTCCTGATGGTCCTCATTTTTGGCTTAATTTTCCATTCATAAAATCCATTTTTATAACTCTTATTGCTTCCATTTTACACACAACCTTTTCATTCCATAAGCTCTTCAAGTATTTTCCTCATATATCGTTTCGGTTGTTTCTTTGTGGAGTTAATAAGATAATTCATGTTATTTTGGATCATTTCTAATGTATTTTGTTAATTAATTAAGCTTTGAACTAATTTTTCCTTGGTGAGGTATTTGTATTCGAATTAGATGTTATTCAACACCAACTTATGCCAACAATGCAAATCAAATTCAGAACTTTGCACTTCTAGTAGCTGTTCCAGTACCTATTCCAATACCTGATCCAATAGTCAATCTGGTACCCAGATTTTTAGCAGTCAATATTTCTAAACTTCCATATTGTGCTTCATTTTGTGTGCATGTGGAAGCATATCTCTACAAACTGTCTAATGGGTTTCAATACAAACTATCCAAATACAAAACCAAGAAATATTTTCTTCAAATTCACAACCACGAGAGAGATATCAAAGGGACATTTTTCCAATTTTTACAAAGTTGTGTTTTCTGGGTTGGTTG
Source organism: Pseudotsuga menziesii (assembly GCA_001517045.1). Taxonomy (NCBI): domain Eukaryota; kingdom Viridiplantae; phylum Streptophyta; class Pinopsida; order Pinales; family Pinaceae; genus Pseudotsuga; species Pseudotsuga menziesii. The sequence goes on along the minus strand of LPNX011209881.1, from coordinate 18,840 downwards.
TTTCTAAGTTGTCTGAACGAATTCTAAAATTGGGGAAGTTGATTAAGGTTGTTCATACTTGATGTAAGTGTATAAATGGTAGGAGGGTGTAGGGATGTATAGGTAATGCGGAATAGAGTAGTGGTTGTGTGTTTTATTAAAAAAAAAAACTATTGATAAGCAGATGGATGAGATTATGGAGTCTATATCGGATTGCTTCCTGCAAAGTCAATAAGAATATATACCAATACTTGTTCTATCACTCATATTTTGTTCTCATTTCATGACCATTTGAGGTTGGAAGGGCCCCCTACCTCGATTTGGTACACTTTACTCTGCATTTTCAGTATTTAAAGCTTGTTTTGATTCCAGTAGTTAAATGGTTATGGTTATTGAGATTATGGGTCATTTGGTTCATTTTTTAATTGGAGATTCATCCGAAGTTGGTGTGTTAGCATTATGTTATGAGTTTCATCTTGTTAATTAGATGACATATGAAGAAGATTCAGTTTTATTTCCATAACTTGTGATTTTGTTGAGTGGATTTGCATTTGGTGTTAAATCAAGTTTGTGCTTCAGCACAACTAAATCAGGTTTCAGTATTCAATTGGATTTGCTTAGGATGGAATGAGATTAATTACAAGTTTACAGTTTAGAGTTCAATATTCAATTGGATATGCTTAGGATGGAATGAGATTAATTACAAGCTTACAGTTCATGACAAAAAATTGAATTAATTAGAGTTGATTAGGCTTAAATATGCAATCCTGCACAGATAGTGTTGGTGCCTCTAAGTTTACCTTCCCGGGTTGACAATTTAATGTCAGCTATTATTGGTGATATATTTTTCCTGACATTTTTGGCGTCATTGCTGGGAAGGTAATAGAAGGATTGGAGAATAGATCTTGTGCTGGTTTTTCTAAGGCTAGGGAGAGGAGGAATGGTAAGACGAGAGGTAAGAACTTGCGCATCTGTTTTAGCAGGTTCCTCCAAAGCCTTTCCTTGAAAATCAGAAGAACTTTGTAGCATGGGATGAGTGTGAATTTTTCTTTTAATCAAGTGTTCCTTTTTCATTTCAGCATTGTGAAATTTCTTTTCAAGCATGTGTGCTTTTATTTCAATGGTGTGAGATTAATTTTGAGGAATGAGTGCAAGTTCAGTTTTGTAGTTGTGATTAGATTCAGTTTTGTAATAATTTATTTCAAATTCAGTTGTGTGAATTAATTTTCACAAGTGTGGGTTGTGAGAATTCATTTCAGTTGGTGTGGTTTGCAAAGTTTTTAGTATAGTACAATCCCTCCTCATACACTAAAAATCATAAAAAAAAGAATCTAGCAAGAAGCACTCGAATGAATTCAAGAATTGTTGAAAGAAGGAAGATATTACTCCAGGATATTTCTCATATTTTGGTGGAACTTGAAGAGATATATACAGCTCGGGAAATGGAAGAGAAATCGGCCAATTTTGTAGCCTCCCTAGAATATCCATGCCAAACAGAAACTCCATCAGATCAGGAACATGCATTTGAGCCTGTTATTGAAGAGTTCCTTGCATGTTTAGCTCCCGTGTGTAGTCAAGAATGTAAAGGTCAGATATATGAATATCTATAGGGCATGATAGAGATAGGTATGAGAGATGATGGTATTAATGGACAAAAGGAACAACAAATGAAAAACTACATTGAGGAATGGTTCCAATATATTTTCAGACCACAAGAAAGTTTTCTCCTTTGGCTCTTCTAAGTGTTGGATACAAGCACTTTGTTGGTTCCTCATATCCATCAAGTGATTCAGGTACAATTTTTCTATTTGGATATAGGTTTATCTTTTATTTTTCTACGTGAATGGTTGCACTAGAAATTTTCCTACACTTGAAGAGGGATTTCACTTTTCATGTAGGGTAGGATTATGCATAGTTGGATTTCAATAAATGCTGGAAGTAGTTAACACCAATATAATGCAACAATATTTTCATTTTTCTCAAATAATAGAAGGGATGTTGATGATCAATAAGGCATATTGTAGAAGACCTTTGTTCATGTGCCAACCTTCTATTACTATGAGTATATTTCTATTGATGGAAGGGAAGATATGATGGTTTGATACAAGTTGAAATCTGCAGACAACTTGTAATAAATAATCTAAAAAGGAAACTCTGGCTCTCACCAACAACAACTCTCTTCTCCTATAGTACTAGAATTGCATAGTGGATGCTAGAAATCAACATAATTTATTTTGCATCTTTCATCAATTGGTCAGGTCTACAACAACCCAGATGTCTTCTTTAATTCCAGTTCATATATGCAAAATATCATCTCCAGGAAATTTAGGTTTTCCAAAAGTAAGGCAGCTCTTTAGCATGGGCCAAAGAAGTGTGCCTTTTTTAGGATACACCATTGTTTGGGAAATTGCAGTATAAGACCCATTTTCTTTTCATGTTTAGAGTCATATGGTGCTTGATTCCTTCTTCTTTATTCTCCTTACAAAGCATATTACAAGGAAATGATCTGTATCATTCTCATTTCCTGTAGCCTATTCTTGTTATCAACTCCTAAAAAATACATGAATTTGTCATCATGATGCAATGGCTAGCAACATTTCCAAGGTGATCATTGAAAGTCTCTAAGATCAAGTACTGACACATTTGAAGTTTCGGCTTCAATTTAAGCATGGATTGGTCCACTGAGTCCTCTTTTTAGCCTACAAAGCATAACCTGGTTGGTAAGTACTAATATCAAGTGATATTAGTTTTAATACTTCTTTAATTGATTTAATGCATAAGGAATAAGTCCACGATGCATGAAAAATATTATATGCTCCATTACCCATCCTAATTCACTCATTATTATCGCCCATGTGCCTATCTTGTGAACCTGACTAATTATTCGATTTTGAAATCTGATATTTCTGAATTCATGCAAGCCATATATTATTTTTCCATGCCATCATTACACTTTCAAGTTGCAGGTTGACATGTATTCTTTGAACAGTTTCAACGAGATAACAATGAAGAATTCATGAGGAATATCATTGAAATAAAGTTGTTACTCAGACCTCTATAGTTGGTATGAATATTGAGACCTTCATGTATAAACCTAAAGCTTCAGTTTTGTGCTCCAACCTGAGATCTCTCCTTTGCATAAGGACATGCAAAATATTCAGTTTGGGGGAGATGATGGACCTCATTTTATGCTTAATTATCCATTCATAAAATCCATTTTTGTAACCCTTATTGCTTCCATTTTATGCATAACCTTGTTATTTCATAATCTCTTTAAGTATTTTCCTCATATATCGTTCCAATGGTTTCTTTGTGGAGTTAATAAGATAATTCATGTTATTTTGGATCATTTATAATGTATTTTGTTAATTAATTAAGATTTCAACTAATTTTTCCTTGGTGAAGTGTTTGTATTCTAATTATATGTTATTCAACACCAACCTATGCCAACAATGCAAATCAAATTCAGAACTTTTCACTTTCGATGCCTGTTCCAATACATGATCTGACACTCAATCCGATACCCAGATTTTTAGCAATTAATATTTCTAAACTTCCATATTGCACCTCGATTTGTGTGCACTTGGTAGCATATCTCTCCAAAAGCTCTAATGGGTTTGAAGACAAAAAATCCAGCTACAAAACCCATAAATATTTTCTCCAAATTTGCAACCAACGAAGAGATATCAAAGGGGCATTTTTCCAATTTTTGCAAAGTAGTGTTTTCTGGGTTGGTTGTTTCTCAATTGTTTGAACAAATTCTAAAATTGGGGAAGTTGATTTAGGTTGTTCAGACTTGATGTAAGTATATAAATGGTAGGAGTGTGTAGGGATGTATAGGTAATGGGTATAGAGTAGTGGTTGTGTGTTTTATTAGAAAAAACTATTGATATGTAGATGGATAAGATTATGGAGTCTGTAACGGATTGCTTCTTGCAAAGTCAATAAGAATATTTATCATTCCTGGTTCTATCACTCATATGTTTTTCTCATGTCATGACCATTTGAGGTTGGAATACCCCCCTACCTCGATTTGGTACTCTTTACTTTGCATTTCAAGTATTTAAATCTTGCTTTGATTCCAGTAGTTAAATGGTTATGGTTATTGAGATTATGGCTCATTTGGTTCCATTTTTAATTGGAGATTCATCAAGTTGGTGTGTTAGCATTATGTTATGAGTTTCATCTTGTTAATTAGATGACATATGAAGAATATTTAGTTTCATTTCCAGAACTTGTGATTTTGATGAGTGGATTCTCATTTGGTGTTAAATCAAGTTTATGCTTCAGCACAACTAAATCAGATTTCAGTATTCACTTGGATTTGCTTAGGATGGAATGAGATTAATTACAAGTTTACAGTTCATATTTAAGTATTCACTTGGATTTTCTTAGGATGGAATGAGATTAATTACAAGTTTATAGTTCGTGACAACATATTGAATTAATTAGAATTGATTAGACTTAAATCTTCAATCCTGCACAGATAGTGTTGGTCCCTCTATGTTTACCTTCTCGGGTTGACAATTTAATGTCAACTATTATTGGTGATATATTTTTCTTGACGACTCCCATTTACAAAAGAGTCCCATTTGAAAAATCCCCTCTCTTTTAACCTTATTTCAAATCTATTGTAAAATGATGAAATAAATTAAAATGTATCCTTTATTATCCTATTTATTCCCCTTTTCCCCTTTATTTCTCTTTTGCACTTTATTTCATAACCCTCCAAGGTATTACCTAATGGTGAAATAAATTAACATTTCCACTTTCTTATCTTACAGCAGGTTTATAGTAATCCTTTGCAAGTCAACAACCTTTGACCTTCTATTAGTTGCCAAACACCAAAAAATTAAAACCTGTTTTCTAAAGTTAAAGTTTAGAGTTTGCAAAAAAATATTTTAAATTTTAATAAAAATATTTGGATTTGCTATTTTGTAAAGTTCTCATTGGCCAATCAGGAATGATGTCATTCTTGGAGTTTGGTATCTGGTTTTCACTTGACACATGGCAATCATGACATCAGCATTATTTATTTATTTATTTTTCTCGTTCCTCTGCCGCAACGCTGTCTGCCAACTATTCCGTTTTGCTTATAGAAAGGGGTGGATCCCCTTACGGAGTTCCCGAAATCAAGAACGCCGACGATTTTGGAAACCTCTTGGGGGAGACCAACAATTACACTTCCCCAGCACAGTCGTTTGTTACAGAGGATGGACTCACTTTAGCCAGAGCCAGAGTTCTGGGAGGTGGAACTGCTCTCAATGCTGCCTTCTACAGTAGGGCGGGCTCCGACTATGTTCGTTCCATGGGATGGGATCAAACGCTTGTCAACGACTCATATGAGTGGGTGGAGAAGCAGAATGCTTTCCAACCAAATCGCCTCTCCAACTGGTCATCGGCTTTCAGAAGAGGGCTCCTAGAAGCAGGCGTTCTTCCATACAATGGATATACGTTGGATCATGTGGAAGGAATCAAGATCAGCGCCTCCACCTTCGACAACAATGGCAAAAGACACACAGCCGCAGATCTTCTCAAGTCAGGCAACCCCAACAATATCGTAGTCCTTTTCAATGCTGCCGTCAGCAGGATTCTCTTCAATTCCCCTGCATCTCAAGGTAATTCTTTATATACCAGCATTCAAACTACACAGGCTATTCTTATACGTGACTGCCGTTGTACAAAGTACGTTGCTAATACTGTTTGCGTAATTTTTTTAATCACTTTTTTTTATCAAGATTAGACTAGTAGATTTATATACAGAATATCTGTAAATGTACATTCAGTATTTTGCGTATGAAAACTTGCAAGAAAGAACGGTGGCTCATCTGGGAAGCCGAAGGCCTGCGGAATAAAATTCATGGATGCCCATGGTCGATCTTATCAAGATTTACCGAAAGAATCATCACGTTCCAGCGAGGTAATCGTCTCTGCAGGATCCATAGGCAGCCCCCAGCTGCTCCTCTTAAGTGGAATCGGTCCATCTCAACAACTCAAACAATTCAATATTCCTCTAGTCCTAAATTCACCATTTGTAGGGCAAGGGATTCAAGACAGCCCCCGTGCAACCATAACGTTGCAATCACCTAGACCCGTGGAATTCTCCAGCATATAGGTAGTGGGTATTCTTAAAGGCTCTCAAACTTACATCGAGTCCAGCAGCTTCGTCCAGCCGGCTCCAGCGACTGTAAATGGGAGCGCATCCTCAAACCCCAAGACAAACGTGTATGCTGGAAACATATTTGAGAAGCTGGCATTTCCATTATCGAGGGGAGAGCTTCAGATACGCAGCAGGGATCCTCGAGACAATCCATCTGTTCGATACAACTACTATTCCACCCTCTGGACCTGCAAAGATGCGTGCAAGGCGCGAAGATGATCGCTAAAATCCTCAACACACGGTCGCTGAAGAGATTTGAATATTCAGCTGGTAGTGAGTCTTCTGATTGCGCGGCCGCCACCGCCAATGGATTTCACTTCATGGGGACGCCGCTGCCAAAAAACACGATGGACGATGCAGCCATGGCTCAGTTCTGCCGTGATACTGTGGCCACAATGTGGCACTTCCATGGAGGATGCCATGTTGGGTCTGTGGTTAACAAGAGATATCAGGTGATCGGAGTTGACAGTCTGAGGATTGTGGACGGCTCCACGTTTAAAGACGGTCCAGGAACCAACCCACAGGCTACCACTATGATGCTTGGCAGGTAACTATTACATATTATATTGTATTCTTAATATTTTTGCAACAATAAAAATGTCAAGAATAACGCTGTTACATATTGGTGTGCATGCAGGTACATGGGAATGAAAATTCTCCAAGAAAGGCCTTGAAAGAAGAAGCTTTTCTAGTGGTGGGAGAAATATTGATGCAGTTGCTTACTACAATAAAAATTCTCAAAGATTCAAGAGTGAATAACTATAAATATCGTTAACTGTGATGGGTAGGTTCTATTCTCGTAGGCTTTCCCTAGCTTATTGATCGGTTAAAGTTTGCATTGCGTGAGCTTTTCCCTCGCGTCGTGATCGGTTTCATGCCACTCTTTACCATATGTAAACATCTGCAAGTGCGCCAGAAATTTTCCAACTGAATATTTTTTAGTAAATTAATATACTATACACATATATTGGATATGTGTTATTGGTTTTGATTATATGTTATTATTATACCTGCCTGCCTCAGCAGGTATATTGTAATCGATCGAATTCAAACCGCGTTGACTTTGGGTATTAGTTGGTGCATATCGGTGCATATTTAAAAGATTAAAATCTCTATTCCAAAGTTTAACTTTGTAACATGAAAAATAGCAATTTTTAAATTTATTAAAATTGTATTTATTTGTGTTGCTATTGGTTAAGCAGGGATGATGTCATCCTTGAAGTTTTCTATCTGGATTTGGGTCGACAACTGATAACAATGAAATCATATGTAACTTTTCACCTACCGCCTTTTTCTTGTATCCCATTTCCAAGTGGCACCATTCGATGGTTGAATCCGACAACAGGATATCCAGTAAAACTAATCCCGTCGTTCAAAAACCCACGGCCACTGCTGACTATGTTGTTCATAGATGTACCCGTCAGGTTACAGAGCTTGTCTGCGTCCTCCACCACTTCAATGGCCTCGTCTGCACCCTCAAACAGTCAATATAAGAATCTGAAGATCTATAATATTTAACCGATAACATAACATAACAACGAGTCTCCAGATCTATCAATCAATCAATATACATATACAAATATACTGTTTACTCACAGTTTGCAACGCTTTTCTCGACTTTGGATATTATGGTGGGCTGGTAGGAGGCCCTGTTGAGCCCATCGCCAGGAATACTTACTGGAGCTCTATCAACTTTTTCCATGATGGCCTTTCCATGGGCAACATAACAGTATACATCTGCAAACTCGTGTCCTCTAAGGAAGCTCTCGAGACGATCTTCTTGTTAGTTTTTCAACATTTAAGCTAGCATTATGTTAGGATCTTTTCACTGAGAGAATAACAAGCACAGCAATAACATAAGCACATCACAAGAGACAAGAGACACAAAGCTTTTAGGAGGGGAAACCATAAATGGAGAAAACCCCTCAACTTCCTCTAAGATAGTATCACCACAAGATGTGATCCCAAAACAGTAAGATGACCTCCCAACACAACATCAGCCTTCTGTCTTCTGTCAAGCCAAAGATTTCCTTCTCCAAAGGTGCGCCATACTTGAGAGAGCAAGTGATGTACTTCACAAGTGATAAATAGAGAGACACACACTCTCTATTTATATTAGTCCGTTCACTTAAGTTTCCATTTCACACGTAGGCTCAACCCTAATAATTACTACTCGAGCCTACACCTTAATTAGTGTATAATAACTCAAGTGCCCTGAAACTGTGGGGACTTACCTAATGACTTGACATGACTTGATTACATTACTAATCCTCCCGATCGGAACATCGGGGCATGACCACATGACTCAAATACATAATAGAAACATCCCGGAATGAACATCGGGTTACAATATATGAAATACATAGAAGAATACGTTCCGAAGTTACATATACATCAACACTCCCTCTTAACTAGGAAGGTATTCTTTCGACACAATTTTTCAGCACTGGTCTTCTTCTCTGCATCAACTGGATCATCTCGTCTTTAAGTCATCTTCATCTTCAAGTCATTATCGTCTTCAAGTCATCTTCATCTTCAAGTCATCTGGATCTAGATCATCTCTCAATCTGGATCATCATAGCACGTCATCACTGGATCTGGATCATCACTCGATCTGGATCATCATCACTGGATTGGATCTGGATCATCACTCGAGCTGGATCACTACTGCTGGATCTGGATCATCACTCGATCTGGATCTCTTGGATTCATCATAACTGGATCTGGATCATAGCTCGATCTGGATCTCCACAGGTCATCATCATGTGTGTACTATCTCGTCATAGGAAGTTCTACAGAGCCAGCCCTTTTTCATGCTGGTTGTAGGCCTACTCTCATGTAGGTCTTCGCCCAGCACTTACATCTGACCTGCTCGTCAGAAAGGCACGCCCAGCACTCACATCTGATCATGTAGTAAACTACAATCACATCAGAAAGGCCCAGCACTCACATTCACCAGCATGGTAGCCACAATCAACTACCATCTGTGAAATGGATCTGCACTTATATCTGACCTACTCGTCAGAAAGGCACAATCCCATCCAGGCTAGAACCACATCCGCTCACAATGATGAAAGAACTCTGTTCTTTTCACCCAGGCTGGAACCACATCCACTCACAATGATGGGAGACTCTCATCCAGGCTGGATCCACATCCGCTCACAATGATGAAAGATTTTCTGCACTTATATCTGACCTACTCGTCAGAAAGGCACAATTTCATCCAGGCTGGAACCATATCCGCTCACAATGATGAAAGACTCTCATCCAGGCTGGAACCATATCCGCTCACAATGATGAAAGATTTGTGCACTCACATCTGACCTGGTAGGAACTGAATCCTACACCCTCGTCAGAATGGACCCCAGTCCCTGACTGAGCTACATGGTAACTGACCATGCGCCTCCACTCTCCCAAAGAGTGGCAATTGCCCTTACATCTGTCCTACTCGACAGAATGGCCAGCACTCACATCTGTCATGGGAGGAACTTAATCTTTTAGCCATGACCAGAATGGCTCAGCCCTTACATCTGACCTACTCGTCATAATGGCTCTCTCAGTCCCTGACTGAGTGTTCCTGGTAACTGACTAGGTGCCTCCATTCCTCGAATGGTAGTTAGAACTCATATCTGACATGGAAGGAACTGAATCCTCTCACCATGACAGAATGGATCAGCTCTTACATCTGACCTGCTCGTCAGAATGGCTATGCATCTCAGCACTCATATCTGACATGGAAGGAACTGAATCCTCTCACCATGACATAATGGCTCAGCCCTTACATCTGACCATGGAAGGAACCAATCCTCTCACCATGTCAGAATGGCTATGGGTCTCATCACTGTCTCTGGGAGGAAGCCTCGATCTGGAGAACACCAAGTCTCTCTCTGAAGTACTCAAACTTCATCCTAGCTAATGGCTTCGTTAATACATCAGCTATCTGTTCCTCCGTCGCAACATACAGGAGCTTCACTGCTCCTTTCTGCACCATATCCCTGATATAGTGATACTTGATCTCGATATGCTTCGACTTGTCATGAAACACTGGATTCTCTGACAACTTCACGCAACTCTGGTTGTCACAATGTATACAAGTAGCATCTAACTGGAGATCAAATATATCAGACAATAGCTTCCGCAGCCATACTGCCTCACAACTAGCTGAACAAGCTGCGACATACTCTGCTTCAGTTGTACTCAGTGCCACACAGGATTGCTTCCTGCTAAACCAAGAGATCACACCTGATCCCATACTGAAGCAACATCCCGAAGTACTCTTCCTGTCGATGGCACTGCCTGCCCAATCTGAATCAACATAATCCTCCAGGTTAATCTTTTGATTCGCATCATACTTGAGCCCATAATCAATTGTACCCTTCAGGTACCTCAGAATATGCTTTGCAACAATCAAGTGAACACTTCTCGGATCTGTCAAGTACTGGCTGAAGGTGTTCACAGCAAAGCAAATATCTGGTCTCGTGTTCGTCAGGTACATCAATGACCCAATCATCTGACGATACATCGTAGCATCAACTGTCTCTGATGAAGCATCACTCAATAGCTTCAGGTTCGATGCCATTGGTGTGGTCATAGCCTTGCAGTCCATCATCCCAAACCTCTTAAGGATTTCTACTGCATACTTCCCTTGTCCAAGGAATATCCCATCTGTACTCTGCCACACCTCCATACCTAGAACAATAGTGCATTGACACATAACAAGAATATCACTGGTCTTCCGCCTTCAACCTTGAAGCAAAGGTTGGAATCCACTTTACTCTCAGTAAAGCCTAGAGTCATCAGTAATCTGTCCATCCTGTCATACCATGTCGATCCTCAGGATATTTTGTAGTCACTCCCTCTGAAGCGGAGCATCATACTCCCTCTGTCTTTCGTACTCTATGCACTGAAACATTCTGTACTTGAGTGACAAGTAATATCCATCTAGGATCACTGGATACTAAGATCCTCTATCTTGAACTTCTTCAAAAGTTCATCTTGCATCCATCTGAGAGCTTGTCATCCTCTATCAACCTTGTAGCAAAGGTTAAGATATTCATTAAGCTCATCATGTATGTGTTTCAACTCTTACTGGTTGCGAATGTCTCTTCGTAGTCTAGGCCTTCCTTTCATGAGAAGCCTCATGCTACGAATCTTGCTTTGTATCCCACGATGTTTCCATCTACTGCATGATGGAACTATGAACTTCTCTTCAGGTCTCGATAATACGCCCTGACATCATTCTTCTTGAACTGGAAGGTTCTGCATCAATGATCATATTATTCTTTGTCTTGAAACTGTCGTCACTTGTTCTTCGGAACAAGTCTTCATTCTTATTTGCTTGTAAGCGATTATGTATGCGATCTTTCCTACAAGTCAAATGCATTTGCATGGTTAGAAACATTTCATAAGGAAAATTCATACTGGCAAATTCTTATGCATAAATATATAATCATGCAACTACTTTATCCAATACAACATTCATCCATATCTCACTGAAACTTTCTAGATGCCTTCCATTTCTACCAGGACAACATTGAGATTGTGCACTAATCCAATATGTCAGCAAAGAGGTTTCATTCTAGATAAGTAGCAATGGAGAATTTGTATAGCACCATGAGCTACTTACCCATCACATGCATATTAGTAGTATGCTGTCATTAATGCAAACATCCTATCATGTATAATACAACAACTGAATATAAACAAATGCATACCAAAATAATATAATGAAATGACAATAG
>LPNX011209863.1:0-44382 GCA_001517045.1 Pseudotsuga menziesii | reverse complement strand
ATGCACCCCTAGGATGCTCTCATAGTCCTCGCTTCCAGCGACACCTATATCCAAACATTGAATAGGTTCACATGTTTAGTTTATTCTCATCAGTTTTATCTCTAGAACAAGAGANTCTCATCAGTTTTATCTCTAAAGAAAGAGTTTAAAACATCATAACCAAATCATATACACATGTATATTCATAAGCAAAATAATCCAATACTTATCTGTATGGTACGTTTCCTTNATATACACATGTATATTCATAAGCAAAATAATCCAATACTTATCTGTATTGTGCGTTTCCTCGTTGGTCCACAGGATCCTGCTTCGCTTTGCAAGCCTTGGGATCACCTATGGACTTGGATGTTAGGTTAGCACGTAGGCTGCTCCACAACATCAAATAAGTAATGTCCAGCCAGTACACCCACATGTCGACTGGGCTTGGAACTTTACCACGACCATTTCCAGGTCTAGGATCTACTATGGATCCTCAGGCATATAACAGCCCAGCATACACTTATACCAACATACACTTATATAAACAATAACACATACACTTATACCAACAATACACTTATATCAACAATAACCATTACTCCACAACCCCTCACAACAACCGTTTGCCTTTTCTCTTTAGGGTGCAACACCCAACTGCATCTATTTAGCTTGTCAACACAAGCAATATAAGAAACTCATCAGCGTTATTTCTCTAGAACTGTGATCATATTTCATATCATTCACTATCAAGTATTGAGACACCAGGAGTGCATCCACTCCCTAGGGTGTAGTCAATATTGAAAACCCTTTCATGACTCGACATAGGGAAAGTGTGCACCCCTTTCCGATGTGAGCCATGTAGGCCCTATGCATACTCAAGCAATCGGTCATCATGGAAATAAAATAAAAACATGTTCGCATATTGAGTTTAACAATTTGACATGCGTATTCTTAGCTAGGGTCACAGAACACTTATCCATTTGCCGATGCAGTATTCCTTCGTTAAGGAGGAATGGGGCTCCCTTCTCTGAGTTGACAGTCCCTCGCTTAGCCATACCAAATCCTCTTTGCGTTTCATATCCACACATGTCTTACCGACATAATCTATACCATCTCACTCATGTTGCTTAACAAACATGTAGTGCAGATGAGACATTTCCAAAACGTCCAATGGAGTTTCACCCGAAACCCATTTCCAAAATAAGGGAAAACCTTCCCATGAAGTTTGGCTCCTGCAGGCCACCACACATGATCTTCCTGCAGTGTGTACCCCTGGCACATTCATCAAATAGCCAAACAGTCAATCATTATCTGATAATACAATTCAAATTGATTGTTCCATAACCAAGAAATGACATTAGTAATCAAATTCAATAGGAATTTGCAGCTCTATCTACTACAGAAATTGATTTGCTTAGCAATGAGGTGATCCTCATTTGTGGGTCTCTTGTAAGTAGCACTACTATGCCCATTATAATTTTATGCTTCTAGCATAATATGAATACCCACTTACAATGCGTCCTCCTGACACAATCTTATGCAAGCCAATAGTGATTAGTAGTTGTCAGCAATTCCTTAAATCCAAAATTCACAATTCAAATTTAACAACCCATTATGCATACCAACTATTTTCATAGCCATGAGACTCTTCTCATAAGGTTTGGCTCTTTCACATGGTAGATTTTGACATTTCTCATGGTCTTACTCTCATTGCCATGCTTCAAACAATCTACCTGAAACCTGAACTTCAATCAGCCAAACACTTGGTAAGTCTAGATGCATATAACCTTTTCATTGCTGTAACCATCACTAAAGCATCTTCAGAATTTATAAAATTCAAATACTTCCAGCTGTTAATCACATCAATATTACCAAAACTCATTTACTTCACGTACTCATTATCATACTTTAAATTACAGGGTACAGTCACATCATTTATGCAATTTAAATGAAAGCTTTAGATACTCCTTACTTCACAAGTGTATCATTTGTACCACCTTGCCCTTCCATAGAGCATTTCTAGCTACCAATTGTTCATGACTACCCTCTTTATGCACTTGCTATCCTACATTCATGACAGCTCTTGAAACGGTTCCAGAATTGTCCTCAATTCATCATTTCAGCCATTAGTTATTCATAATAACTCATGCACTATCTCTATGCATTCATGCATTGCATCGTAACATTTGTACCCATACTTATGTATGCATATCTGCAACATTTACTCAACTTTTTATATGCACTCATTCAATGCATAACTACAAGATTTATAAAATCTCTTAATGCATATCCACTCAATGCTACCTTGTATTGATTCAGGAATACTATGCATTCAAACATACCATGGCCTAACCATGACTACCTCATATAGGATGCATTTCTATAATCACGACCATCACTCCTCACTTGTTCTGGTTACTAAGTTCATATCAACATTCGCAAGGCAGGACATATTTCTATATGAATGTAGTATAAATTTTTAAATAACCACCTAGTGTGAGACCTCTTGCCTTTACTACTCCATGCAATTGTCATAATTAAATCGTTACCTGCATGGATCCTACCTACACCCTCGACATTACCAGCTTAGTCGGTATCTCGCAGAGGATTGTGGAATTCGCTCTCCATCTTCTTGATCATGAATTTGTTTCCTTATCCCTTTCTCCATAGGGTTGCTGGTCACCAATATGTAATATCCTATGCACGCAAAGAACATCCTCATACATTTTATTTACAAAATTTATAAAATATAAATATAGTTAGCAAGACAGGGGTTAAGGAATTTTCCCTTTCAAATCCCTCATCTTTGCATGGAATTCCTCTTCCACATAATAGCTGGTTCGTCTTCATGGTCTTTGCTACTTCTAAGCATGCAATTCTCAGATTTGTCCATATTGACAACAACATTGTTTGTCAAAACAACCACTAGTACTTTTCTGCTCCTCATTCAAACTCTAGTGGTTCTCCATTGTTCTCTACTGGATATGCTTTCCAATGCTTATCCCATGCTCCATTCTAACTTTGGGTGTGAAAATCACACTACTTATAAAATGATGATTTTCACCAAATCTCTGCATTTTTACACACAACTACATTTTGGTCTGGGTGTCAACCTCAGCCACCTGTAGGAGCAAGTCTAGGAAGATTCAGGAAAACTTTTCTATCGGGCGAACTCAGTGCATACAAAAAGGAACACTCAATAACTTGTAGATCTCATTTCTGATGCACCATCCATCCGATTATGAATGTTGGTTTGACTAATTTGCCCAAAACATAGAATTTTATTTTCACAAGAATGACTGTCTCAAGGGACGAAGGGGGTCAAAGGGGCTTTCCCCCTTGTGGCTTCCCTGCGCCACTGCAAGGCGGGTCGATGGCAGCGCCCTCATTTTTTTTTCTTTTACAAATATTTGATTTTCATGCAATCTGGCACATAAGATCACTGCCATTTTTCTCCTTTTTAGCCCTGTAAAAACAGCTGAAAATCCCACTAAAAACTGTTGAAATCTGCTGAGAAATCCCACTTGAAAACTCAAATTTTTCCTTTGTTAAATCGGGTCTCTTCCCAACTAATCTTCCGATGTATCGGGTCCTGAGTTGACTAAGCTTCCGACGTATCAGGTCGCTAGTTGACTAAGCTTCTGAAACTTCGGTGCTCTGATCTTCATCTTTCATCCGAAGCTCATCAGTGGTCCAATCAACTAAATTTTCCGACATTTCGGGCCGATCCTCCTCTGGATTTTGACATATCGACGGGTCGATCCTCTAATTTTCTCCGACTTTTCGGTGGTCCAATCCTCTAAAGTTTTCCGACGTTTTTTTTGTACTTAGAAAAAATTTCAGAAATTTTTCTCCTTCCTTCTGCCGCCGCATTGGCTGCTCGATTGACTAACCTTCACCGATGTTTCGGCGATCTTCGGGAGATCTCCACCGAAACTTTCTCTTCTCTTCCACTGCTGCATCGGCAACCTCATCCTCTAATTATCGGCGACGGAATCTTCTATTTTTCTCCGATGCTTGCCGCCACATCGGCTGCTCAAATAGATAACTTTCACCTACGGTTTCCATACTTAAAGGAATTTTCAAATTTTCAAAAAAAAATTCCCTTTCTACTTTCTTCCACCGACATATCGGCACCCTCAACATCTATTTTCTGCCGACATCTTGGTGGCCTTTGATATATTCCCGCCGCAACTGCTGCTCCGGCTTCCGACGGCATCAGAGGTCCTTCCATCTAAATGTGCCGACGTTTCGGCAGTCTTCAACAGAATCCTTTCGATGATCTCAACACTTAGAAAAATTTTCAAAGAATTTCCTCTCTACCACTTTGTCAGCTCTTTCTTCATCTGTCCATCGCCGACAAGCCAACACTTTCCGACGATTTCTATGCTTAGAAAAATTTTTAGTGAAAATTTTCTCTTCGGCTTCCTTCACGTTTTCTCGGCGACATAAAACCTGCCAAACCAGCCACCATAGTCAGCTCATCTCTTGGCTTCCTAGCCTCCATTGCGGCTTCTTCGTCAAGTTTCATCCACCACGGTGGAAAGTATTCATACTTTCTCCTACGGTGCATCGGCTCCTCCCAGCCGACGTCCATTGACGTAAAGCCCGATTTCCTACCGCAGTGTCGGCTCCTTCTCAAAGACCTAGCTGCTATAGCGACTTGCTTGGGCTTGCTCAGCCGACACAGAGAGCTTTATACTTAGAAAATTTTGGAACTCTTTTGTCTACTGCTGTTCTGCTAGACATAGAAGGTAATTCTACCCTCTGTCAGTTGCTCCTTCTTGGCCCATAGAGGCCCACTGTTGCAACCTTGAGCTCTATCACTACATCCTCATGGCCCATTCAGGCCCATGTTGCAACCTTTGCTCTGATACCAATCTGTAACATCCCCGACCCTCCGACCGGGCAAGAGGACACTACTAAACACCAGACATCCGGGCAACTGGCCCCATGGAGTTTTTACATAACTAAAAACTGACAACTAAAATGCTTTGATGCAAAACATGCAGAGATGCATAATTATTAAGCATACAGAAGAAGCAAAACCATACATTCAAGCATTCAACAAGTTCATCATAATTCATTAGACATCAATATAACTGCAGAGATGGAATAGTCAAGATTACTTATCTTATGCAGTATTCGTCCCGCAACCAGCTACGTCGCTGCAACGTTCCACCCAACCATAAGCCAGTGTGCTCCTTAATCTCTCAGCAACACTGCCACCCCCGAGCTGGGCATGATTTCCCAAGGAATAAGGAACAAGCGGGCTTACACATAGCCAAGACAGCACAGTCCGAGGACCAACCACTGCATACACGTAGCAAAACAAGCGGTTCACAGCTTGGGCGGGGAAATCCAATTCTTGAGTCGTTCTTGGCCCTATCGTGGCCAAAACTTCTCAATAATAGCCACAGCAAGCCCAAAATGAAAAAGAACCCACATCAAACCACAAATCGTGGGGAAAACAGTAGCCCCAATCTCAACATTGAAACAACGGAAATACACAGCCCGAAATAGAAGAGGTGATCAGACTTTCAGCCTGGACAGGGAAAACATATACTTAGACCAAAAAATTGGTATGGAAACACACCCCCACAGCAGAAATCGTGAATGGCTACTTCACAGGGACATCGTGGATGGCAGAAAATGGCTCACTAAGAATCCACCATGGCCCAAAACATAATTGAGCACCACATCCAACAAAAACGTAAGGAAGATAACAGCCCAGGTCTCACAATGAAACAGCGAGAAAATTACACAATCCGAAAATGGGAGAGAGGTCAGACTCTCAGCATGGACAGGAGGAAAACATACACAGGAATATCGTGGTTGACCGAGAACGATTTCTCCAGCTCTCTACGTGGGGAAAATGATGAAGAATCCTGTGCGTGAGAAGGTGAGACCGTGAGAGAACCCCCCCGTATGCATGAGGATGAACAAGACCAAAAATGGAAGAATCAAGAATGGAAACGTCCCCTGTCCCCTACTCTCTACATGATGGAACGAGCCTGCTAGTGGAGTGTGCGTGTGGGCAAGGGCTGACAGTCCTACCACACACCACTGCCCAGCAATAACTCTCCTAGCTAATCAACAGAAGTTTTAATGTGGTAGTTGACTGATGAGACATGGAAAGGTGAGTGAGTAAAAAGGGTGGCTGACAACTAAATGGGTTTAACAGCTGACACATGGATTTTCCCCATTGGCCCAAGGTTTAATAACTCCCCCCCCCCCTTATCCTTAGGAAACTCATGCCCTTTTCATCATGGTTGCATTGACGTAGCTGGTTGGGGTTCATTTTAATTAAAAATGCATATTTACATGATGCCAAAACTATAAGGTGTTGGATAGCACGATATACCATCGGCAATGATTCCAATTGCCAAAACATATCACAACCAAATCAATGGTGGGGATTTTTACTTTAGCTCCACACCATGATTAATTACAATATATACATCATGTACCTTTTAATGCAAATGGGGTCAAAACTAGGGTGTTACTGTAACGTCCTCGGCCCTTTGACCGGCAAAGAGGACGCTACCATGGCCTTAACCATCCGGGAAACCAGCCCCATGAACATGTCCATTGATAAAAATCGAAATGTTGAAAACAAAATGCATTGAAATAGAACATACACAGATACAATTATTTTTCATACACAGCGGAAGCAACATACATTCATACAAGCATTCAACATGTTCACCATACTCATTAATAGTAAAATGATTGCAGAAGTAAATTAGACAAGATTACTTATGTTATGAAGAACTCGTTCTGCAACCAGCTACGTCGCTGCAACGTTCCACCAAACCATAGGCTAGCATGCTCCTAAATCTCTCAGCAATGCTTCCACCCCCCAGCTGGGCATGATTCCCCAAGGAATAAGGAACAAGCAGACTTACACATAGCCAAGGATACACAAAACACAGCCAATCCAACACAGTTGGGTTTATCAAGCCATCAACAAGACATCCAAGCCAACATGGTCAGGTTTATCAGACCCTCAAGGAGCTGGGAAAGGCTAAATGCTAAGCTGGTGAGCTCATTACAGAGCCAAGAACACCTACACCAGAACTATCCTGGCTTCTAAGACACCCACACACACCCAACATAAGGAATATGTCCCTTCTCTGCTACATAGTCCCTCAGGCCCTGCATTCCCTTCCACTACTATTCAGGGGTTGTGGAGAAGAAATCCAACCCTCTAGCTCTGTCTGTGTGGTTTCTAGACACACCAGGTTTATCAAGCAAACCAAGCCCCCATCGCTGCTCCCGAAACAGTCTGAAGACCAACCATTCCATGCATGCAATCAATCAGCAGTTACAGCTTAAACAAGAAAAACGACTCCTGAGTCGTTCTTGGCCCTATCATGGCCAAAACGACTCCCCGACGAATTACAACAGTCCCAAAATGGAACAGTAAACACAATCACAACATGGGGAAAAACAACAGTCTGTCCTAGGCAACGAAGCTACCAAGAAAACTTACATAGACCATACTAGGGAAGGAAATATAGTCTCCCAACCTGTGCATGAGATAAACTTGCACCAGACCCCAAAATACAGAGGGAAAAACATATGCACAAGCCACAAATCAGTGAGGAAAACTTACACATAGTCCCTAAGCGTAAAATGGCTCTCCACAGGAAAAATCATAGATGATAGTGACCAAATGGCTCCTAGCTTGCTGCATGAATAACAACAACGCAGAACCTAGGGGGTGAGATAAGATTCACACCAAATCCCAAATACGGGTTGAAACACACTCAATTCCTCTATGCAGAAAATATGAGTGACAGTGGAGTCGGCTCCTCTCTCCTAGCTGCGTGAGATCAAACAGGAAAGGATCCTATGCATGGGAACAATCAGACTGCTGCCCCTGCATGAGGATGAACAACTCTGCCTATGCGTGAAGATGAACAGACAATGGATAGGATGCGCAGTAGTCAAAAGTGTGTGAGTGTTTCAGCACCATCGTGGAGAGAGTGGAGTGTCCGCTGGAGTGATGGCGGTGGTTTTTGCTTGCCATCGTGAGGTGAACCACGTTGGTGGAGTGTGCGTGTGGGAAAGTAATGACAGTCCTACCACACTCCACTCCCAGCCATAACTACCCCAACTAACAGCAACAGTTTTTAATGGTGGTGGTTGGATAAAACAAGGAAATATGGGAAAATCAAAACAGGGTGGTGACACATGGAATTTCTCTCATGGCTCAAAGTTTAACAATCCCCCCCCTTATCCTTGGGAAAATCATGCCCCTTCTCAATTTAGTTGCCACGAACGTAGCTAGTTGGGTTATTTAATTAAAGATGCATATTTACATGATGACAAAACTCAATATGTATGTCGCATGCCCCGATATACCACCGGTGACAATTTAAATCCGAAACATAGCATAACCAATCAATGGTGGGGCCTTGGCCTTTAGCTCCGCACCATGATTATTTACAATATATACATCATGTACATTTAATGCAACAGGGTCAACACTGGGGTGTTACAAACATCATTAGCTATATAGAAATCAAATTCATCTTCTTTTTCCAAAACAATCACTGGTAAACTATGCACATAATTTAAAATAGAAGAATCACTGGAGAATTTTTGCGAAGAATGGAAAGAGATTTTTTCTCCAAAAATAGAGATTCAAATGTCTTCTTCTAGATCATCCATCTGAGGAGATTAGATATCAAATATATCATACACTTCCAAAGCAGGAGAAGGAGTCACTTCAAGGATACTTTTGTCAATTCAAATTGACTATGAGGAAAATTATGCTTCTTCATCTTCAACAATTTTCTTTGTTGTAGGAAAGGGCATGAACTCATCATGCTAGATTTTATCTGAACCTCTTTCAACTACTGGGATTATAGATTCATCTCCCGTATTACTGTTAGGTCCTCTTGATAGAGGGAAAGTGATAGAGGATTTCCTGGAGGCAACCATGTGGTTGGATGCTCCAGAATCTATCAAATAAGCCTTCGACGGAGTGAGGATTGCATGCAAGAATATATCATATTCTTCAATATTCTCTTCATCGTCAGACATCTATGCACCTTTTGGAAGGGAAATATTTTTATGTACACATAGATCTTTCAACTGGTGAAGGGTCTTCTTCATGCACGAGTCTTCTAGATGATAACCCCTCATACAATAGGGACACTTTTTCTTTTCAAATATTTTCTTCTTATTAGATCCCGAAGCTCCTTGCGAAGTATTCTGATTCTCTTTAGGATTTGAATCAGTAGTTTTATGCTCCTTCCCTTCATATCTCCCTTTATCTTGTGCTTTGGTAGAGTATGTTACTAGGAGAGCTTGATCTTTGGAAGTCTTGATGACTCCCATCTAGACCAAATTCTCTTGCTCTTGTATTAAGGACTCGAAAAAGGAATCAAGTGAGGGAATATTCCAATTAGGAATGTGTTGAGGCCCAGAAATTTGCAGGCAACAATAGTAAGGGATTCTCCCCAGTCAACGTTCCCAACTAGCCCGTTGACTGTTTGGTATAGGGAATCTGTCCGGTTTACGGTCCAGCTACCGTAGGTCAAAGTAACAAAACAAAGGCTTTACCGGTTGCGGCCCGGTCCACCGTCTATTTTGTAATTTTTTACTTAATGTATGATATGCAATTGCCTAATTAACCATGCAAGGGCGATAAGATGCGAGGAGCAGTCACAATGTGATGCGCAGGTTCTTACCTCTCGTCTTAGACTCACTAGCATCCCAATCACGGACCACAAGAAAAGAAACTAACTACCTAAACTATCCCTAGGGAGCAGTATTATCATTCATGAGTGAGTAATACATTTTGTACATGCGTTATGAAGAGTTACAGTTAGTTGACGCTTCTTTCAAGACACACGAACAATTACAGATATTTGAACAATCAGATAGCCGATTATTTTATGAACAACATTTATTACTCACAGTGGAAAACATCCCAAAAGATACTGAAGAACATTCAACAAGAACATAGGTTCAGGAAGTTAAATACTCTCACAGTAAATGAAACACAGCTGAAAACGAAATAGTTCCTCTTCAACATTATTCATTTAGTCGCATTGGTACATTCCACATTTAGCTCTCTCCAGCAGGCAAAAGTTGCAGTTTCTGATTGTAAAACGAAGTAGTTCCTCTTACAAGAAAAATAGTTTACAATTTTTTTCCAGTGGAAAAATTCCTCTCTCAATCCTATCTTTACAATATTTAAACTACACAGCAGGTCGTTTGGGCTGCCCCCAAACGTGTGACTTTTCAGTCTCTTGAGCATTTCAGATTCTTCTTCAGACCGCTTTGTCTTCTCATTTTTTATTTTATGTGAACGTTCATCTTCTGATTAGTAACTGATAGATTTTTCCAGGCTGTGCCTTGGCCGTCATTTGTTTTGTCCTTTCTTCAGTCCTGATAACCACGGTTTGACTTTTTTCCAAAACTGCCTAGATGTGCCTTCGTGCTGCGTTTGCCTTTAAAAATCCTTCAGGTCCACCTGCGAATAAACCAGAATGCATCATTTGTTTGATTTGCGTTACAAAACAAAATAGCAATTATACTACTGAAAATGCTAATCCACTAGAGAAGACAAGATTGTGATAATAATACCAACGGCGGAAATCGGGAGGTAAACGACATCGAAAACCAAAAGGCTTTTCCAGCCGCAACGGCGGAAGAGTAAAGGCTATAGGCCTACAACGTGAGGGCGGGAAAGACTTAGAATCGGAAATTGGATGAATTTCCCTTTCGGAAGCTTAATGAATTTGAGAGCCGCAACGGCCAAAGGGAAAAGTCTGAAGACACGCGACGCGAGCGGGAAAACTTTGGTCGGAAGTCAGAAGGCTTTGACATCGGACGCGAAATGGATTTCTTAGCCGCAACGGCGGAAGAGAAAAATATTCGGGTGCGCGACTGGAAGGAAAATGCTTATCGGCAGTCGGAACGATTTGGACCTCGGATGCTAAACCGATTTGGGCTCCGCAACGGCGGAAGAGAACAAGCTTCGGCTTCCGATCGAAACAAGAAAAACTCCCGATCAATGGAAAAAACTAAGTGTTTCAGTCGGCTTTTAAATGTTCAACAACGGACAAAAACCCGTTTTACCTCCGCAACAGTGAACCACAACAAAGAATATTTAATCCGATCGACAAGACAAAACCAACCTTAAAATCTGCGACCCATCATAAGTCTCAAACGCAGGAAGCTTCTGAAAAACCAGGACGGACTGTAAACTCCAGGAAATCATCCATAATTTATGCATGACCCAAAAAATCCAAGGATCCAGATGATCAAACAAATGCAAAAACATGAGGAGGGGCCCACAATTTAAGAAAATTGGGGAGAACGGTTGCAGCTGCAACAGAATGGAAGCTCTCCCAGAATGGAATATTGATACAAATACATAATACTCAGGGCCTAATTTCTCGAGTATGGAGAGCACATGTTGCTCATCCTTTATTTTTATTCTGCACTGTCTGCATTGAAGTGCAAGAAACTTGAATTTAGTAAGGAATTGTTGTACCATCTCAAAAATGTTGGGATGTAAGGCTACCAACTCGTTCTCCAGAATGTGTCCCTAAAGCTCATCTTGTTTTCCAAACAATTGTTCAAGCTTCTCCCAGGATTCTCTTGGAATCCTCAAACCTTCAAGGTGGAAGAGGATATCTCTATATATGTGAGTACATAGATAGCTGAAATATTCATCTAAGTGGTTCAGAAACTTGTTTCTCTCAACTCGATGATGGAACTCGACCTCCCTGCCAAGTATTATCCTGAAGTATCCATGCGCGCACAAGGTCAGTTGCTTATATTTCCTCTAATCAACATAATTGAAGGGTGTTAGGATCCAAGGTGTAGGAGATTGAGAATCCATAATTCTCCAATTGGAAAAGACAATATCTTCACACAAGCTACGTAGAACCTGTATAATTTCACTGCAAAACACTAAAACATTTGAAGTATGTTAGAATCATGCCTTCCCTCTTGACATGAACACTTTCTCAGGGTTCGTCATGCCCGCACCACCACTCTGAATAAATTTAGATGAATCAAGGCACTTTTTGTGGAACTTCTGTGGAAACCCAGTTGCTTCTGGTGTTCAATGGAGAGTAGACAGACATGAAGCTTGCTTGAATGGCTCTGATACCATGTTAGAATCGATGTGCCATTTAGATCATCAAGAAATGAGTCCAAATTGTTGATACGGTGAATAGGAATGAATTATACAAAGTGAACAAATAAAATCTCACAAGCAATAGACAAGTATTGCTCAAGGAATTACAGTATTATCTTCATTACATAATCCGGTGTTACAATAGTGTTACATAGGAAAAGAATTCAAATCATTAGGGATGAATTCGAATCTCCCAATTGGATGTGACTGTATCTGACTGAATGGTTGACTAAATATGTCTAAATCACTATCGGAGTCCAAATGGTTAAATCCATATGTCTAATCAAGTCACACAATCAGTAATAATCAGTTAACTCAATCTAACTGAACTGGTAGGTGAGAAAAGGTGCCTTATCCACATGCAATCATGTCTAACTGGCACTAACTGAGATGAAATTGAACTAACTGAAATTAACTGGAAAATAACTAAGCTTAACTAGTTCCAACTCCAACTAAATGAAGGAGGTTGGTGTTGGGACTCTTAGTGCCTCATAAAATGTAGGGACTAGCCTAGGAGGTGCCTAAACTGATGCATTAAAGTGCATTCAGTGGTAGTTAACCTCTATCGATGTTCACCACACTCTAGTAACTGGTACATGTGGACCCATTATGCCAAGTGGACCCAATGGTACTAGTGGAACCAATAATAATAAAATACACCTAAGTTAGGCAAATAATGATCTAATAGACAGTATGGTCAAGGGAGGATTATAAATCCTAACAAGTGGGTCTACAAAAATAAGTGCATACCATATGGCTCACTTGAAAAGCATAAGGTGAGGCTTGTAGAAAAGGTTTTGCACAAAAATAAGGTATTGACTATTAGGAGACCTTTTCACCCATAAAAAAATGGGCTTACATTCTTACTATTGTTGTCTTTGGATACACAGAAGGTATTGACTATTAGGAGACCTTTACCCCAAGGAAAACTTAGGGGTGAAATTTATCCCAAGGGCTATTTTCCATGTTTTTGTTTCAAAAAAACAATTTGTCAATTTTCAAATTTTGAAGCTTTGTTTTGCCCATTTTGATGGGGTAAAAAAACCGCTCTAAAAGTAGCCAAGTTATTATATAAACTATATAACTCCTTAGAAATTAAAATATTTTTAGAAAAATATCATCAAATGTTTTATAGTTGAAATTTTAAGATTTGTTAAGATTCACCAAGGTTTATACACTTTTAAATAAGAGTGGATCCTTAAAATTTTCCTTGCTTCCCCCCCACAAAAAATGTGCTTACACTCATTGGCTTTAGTGTACCTTCTCGCTCTGGATTTGGCTTTAGGTGGAAAGCTCATTAAATGGATGAGAAGACCACTTTATTGAATGGAGACTTGAAATAGAATGTCCTAATATATTGTTAACCAAAAGGTTTTGTTGTGAAGGGAAAAGAACATAAAGTATCCAAAATAATCAAGTCTTTATATGGCATGAAACAAGCACCTCATGCATGTTATGAAAAGATAAATAACCATCTTTCCCATCTGTTTGTGGGTGATAATCTGAGCTCATATTAAGAGTGATCATGTTTGCTTGCAGAATTCCTTCCAAAAATTGCTTGTGAATTTGGCATCTTTGTCGCTCACTATAATTTTTGGAAAACCATGTAACTTGTAAATATTTTTACAAAGCACTTCAGTGATTTTCTTAGCGGAGTCAGTTTTCTTTATGCCCATAAAATGTGCATATTTTGATAGTCAATCTACTACCACAAGGATTTTCTCCTTACCATCTGATAAAGGTAAACCTTCAATAAAATCCATAGAAATTTCCTCCCACTTTTGCTTTGAAATGTGCAGTGGGTAGAGTAGCCCTCGATTCATGAAGTTTTCACTTTTATTCCTTTGACATGTGTCACATTCGGCTACATATTATTGAATGTATTTATGCATTACTTTCCAATAGAACGATTGTATGGCATTGTAATATGTCTTGAAAAAACCTACATGTCCTGCGGCGGGTAAATCATGAGATTCTATCATCACCTTAGTTTTAAACCTTGATGTTGGGTTTAAATAGATCCTTCCTTTGTACCATAAGATGTCATTTCGCCACTCGAATTTCAGACCTCTATTCGGATCTTCGATTAAGGCACAAGTGTTTGTGTCTTTAGTGTATTCTCTTCGTATTTCGTCCATCCACTCTGGAATAGCGATTGAAATTGCATATGTCTCGACTTCATCCTTCCTAGATAGAGCATCAGTGAATAGATTTTATTTCCCTCTTTTATGAAATGTAACACCACGATTTTGACCCCATGGTATTAAATTGCATATGATGTAAATATTGTATTAAACCATGATGTGGAGCTCAAGGCAAAGGCCCCACCATGGATTTAGTGTCTTATGTATCGGCGATTAAAATCGATGTCGATGGTTTATGTGCTAGCCAGGAACAATGTATTCGAGACACCATGTAAAATGCTACATTAATAAAAATACCATGACTAGCTACGCGCCACAATGTTAAAGAGATGGGGGCATGGTTTCACAAGCAATAGGGAGGGGGGATTATTCAAACCTTTGATCCTATGGGAAAAAGGCCAAATGTCAAAGGGGAAAACCCATCAAGTTGTCAACCAGTGTTTTTTTCTTTTATGCCCAATCATCTAAAATTGGTAAAGGAAGTTATTGCCTTGGGATGGGAAATGTATAGGGGTCAATTTCGAATTTGGGGAGTTACCCATTTTTGGAAAACACTTTCTTGGCTTCTTGGGCAAGTAAGTGTTGGGAAATTCCTTCCCAAGCCATTATTTCCCCATGTGTTTGCTTGATCACGCACCTGGAGATAGTTGGGGCATTCTCCCTCATGTTTTGGTTGTTTTCCTTAATTTTTCCCATGGATGGGAATTCGATTTGGGTAATGCTCAGTGGCTAGGATCCTCCCTGGGCGTTTTGGCTGTGGATTTCCTCATTGTCGTAACTGGTAAATTCCATTTTTGTTTTTGTTCAATGAATGTACAGCAGTGATTCACGTTTTGGGGGTTTCAAGAGGTCGTTTTTGGTCTTCCTCAGGAAACTGAGCTTGTTCATCATTTTCCCCCATGATTTCCTAAGGTTTTCCTCACTGTTCCATGCCCATAAATTCATTTTTTTCTCAGTGATTAGGGAACCAAGATATCCTGATTTGGGTGTGAATGATGGTCGCTTTTGCTCTGGCAATGCTCAGAGAAGTTTCCTGACTTCATATTTCGACTTGGGGGTTTGTGGTAGTTGAATGGCCTCCCAAATGCATAAGAACATTTTCTGGAAACGTATTTTCGCTTGCAGGGTTGTTTCCCCTCAGCCATTCCGTTTTGGTTGACCATGTACGTTTTGATGATACCCATATGTTAAATGGTCGTATGTGCTTGATTAGCAGGTTGGCTTGGTTGGGTAAGTCCAAGGATATATATGTTAATGGATGGACTATGTGTTGAGGTAAATTTTCTTGGTTGAGTAAGTCCAAGGGACCCATGTGTCATTGGTTAGTTTCCCTAGCATCCTAAAAAACCCAATTACTTATTGGCTTGGCTAGACAGTCTGTGAAACCCAACGGTGCGTTGGCTTGACTGTGGATGTATGGCTTTTGGCTATGAGTGAGCCTGTTGTTCCCTAGTTCCTTGTGGAATCATGCCCAGCTCAGGGGTGGCAGTGATGCTGAGAGAATGATGAGCACACTATCCTATGTGGAACGTTGTAGCGACGTAGCTAGCTGCGGGACAAGCTTATTTCAAGATAAGTATTCTTGTGTATTTTATATCTGCATTTGTACTTTCTTATGAATTATTATGAACGGGTTGAATGCTTGAATGGATGTTATTGCTTCCGGTGTATATTGCATGTTTTATACTTAATGCATGTTAATTATTTATGCATCTGGTATGTTTTTAATCCAATTCATGTTTATGATTTTATATATGTATTATGTTCACGGGGCTATTTTCCCCATTAATAGCAGCAGTGTGTTGGTCGCATCCTCTCCATCGTTGGGATGAGAGGTGGGGACATGACAATGTGGTATCAGAGCTCTCGTTTCAGCTTTGGACCTCAATGGACCATGAAGAACTAGCCTATGTGATCAGTAGGAAGAAGAGGCAGACATAAAAAAAAATTAAAATTTTCTAAGTATTGAGCGCTTTTCCCTTGGCAGCTAAGAAAGCCAAATGTGAGCTGCAATGGCGGTAGAAAGGAAAAGAGTGAGCTGCTATAGCGGTTGGGTCACCTGGAAGGAGCCGACGAAAAATTTATGGAAATTTTTCTGAGTGTGAAAAACTCTTCCTTGTCGGCTGAGAAGGCTGAAGTGGGTCAACCGTAGTGGGTGGTTTCCCAAGAGTTGAGCCGCAGCGGTGGCAGACAAGGGAATTTTTGGGCTGCAGCAACGGCGGGAGAAAATCAGGCTTCGACACGCAACACCGGGCAAAATCTGGGCTTCGAGCTACAACAGTGGAAGGAATTCGGGGCTCGAGCCGCAACGGCGGGTAGAAACCAAGTTTTCTGTCGCCGAAGATGAAGGGAAAATTTGTCTAAGTGTTGGAGGCGGCAAGCAAAAGAATATCGGGGTCGCAGTTGTGGATGGAAGTTGGGGAACGATCCGCTATGCGATGGAATAAATTTGAAGATAGAGCCAATTTGCGGTGGAATAAATTCGAAGATCGAGCCAATGTGCGACGGCAGAAATTTGAGGATCGAGCCGATGTGTGGTGGAAGAAAGTTGAAGAACGAGCCGCAACGACGGAAAGAAAAGGAATAAGGAGTTGCACGGTGATGGAAGAAAGACGAAGATGGAGCCGATGAACGTCGGGTTATTCAAGCCAATAAGCGTTGTGTGAGTCGAGCCGACGAGCGTCGGGTGAGTCGATCCGACGAGCGTCGTGTGAGTCGAGTTGATGAGCGGTAGATGGAAGAAAGGGAAGGAGCCGCAACGGTGGGTGGATGATGAGGAAGGAACCACCATGTCAGAAGAAAATTGAAATTTTCTCCGAAACAGAGTTTGGACAGGGATTTTCAGCGATCCCTCTTGACCCCCGTCATCCCCTTCAAACAGTTTGTCTTTGTGAAAAGAAAATTATGTGTTTTGGCAAAGTGATATATGAGATTTTTTTTTCCAAATAAAGAATCATAGCCACCTTCAAAAGTAGCATTTGAGATAGTGCAGTTGGGTAAAGTGAGTTGTGGTTCAACCATGAGAACCGACAACATGCATGATGATGCACAGAACCCCAATGAGTACAAGGAAGATGCTATGGGGAAAAATGTCCAAGTTGGAAATGTTGAGATAGAGTCTAATGGGAGAAGATGGAAAGAGACTCCCCCATATTTTGCAGCCACCATGGGAATTCTAATGGTGAAGATGCAGAGTTACAAGGTAGATAATGAAAGATTGGAGGAGAAGTATCAGCTGAATGCGGCCATGCTACAAAGTTTGACAAATATTCAGAGAAGGAAGAAAAAGAAATGTACAAGGACATTTCTATAAAGCAGAACATCGTTCTATTCTAAATGATGGGACACCATATGACGATGAAGCACATAGGATGGATGCCTTGAGCAAAGGCATAATTGGACCATTGAAAAGGTAATATGTTCATTCTTGTGAGAAGAACATAACCTCATCTTAGTAAAGATGGTACAGAAGAAGGAACAGCTGAACGCCCCATGAAATCTTGGGAGGGTTCAGACCAGAAAAAGAATGTGTTGTTAAGAAGGTCGATGAGATATAACAAATTCAATGTTTTAACATTGATGGATTGGGTATATCTATAGGAATAACCTATACTGGACCTTGTAAGGTTGCACCATAGGTAAATAAAGAATCATAAAGGTATACATGCATCCTTGGCATGGACTAAATCCAGAAGTTATTCTGAATTCAAAGACGAGATGACATGGTCTCGTGGAGATAGACAGGGGATGACGGTTGCATATTGATGATAGTATTGCTGAACAGACCACGGGGACTTCACTTATTGAACCTCTCACATAGCACGTGTGATCATGGGATATTAAAGAATACCCTTAATTTCCAAAGATATTGACCCAAACTCTTTTTGTTGAAACCCCCTCCCAATACTTAAAACCTCCTCCCCACACATTATTATACCTCAATCCTTATAAACCACCCTACCCACCCCCACCTTAAACCCCTCATCCCCCCCAATACCTGCAATATATTGGTTCAATTTTTGATAATTTTGAAACCCACAATATGAAATAACATGATAGGATATTGGTCAACAAGTGAAGCCCCTGTGGAACAGACTATTTCTATCTTGATTGATCTTGGATCGACTCCCAGCTATATTGCCCCTATATTTGTTGATATGTGCACTTTGAATAATTCAAAGCATAGAAGGTCATAGTTAGTACAACTAGCCACTAGAACCAAGGAAAAAGGTCAGTGAGGTGGTAAGGGAATGTCCATTGATTATATGTTCTCTCACATGGTTCTTATGACATTCTGATTGGAATATATTGGTTAGAAGCACATAGAGAAAAATCTTGATTGTTACAACAAGAATTTTGAAGTACTTGGATGAAGAAGCAACCTAAAGATTGTGAAAGGAATTCCAGAAGTGATCTCTGGAAGGAAGTCTTCAGCAATGCAGCTGAAGAAGTTCTGTGGGAAAGGTTATAAAGTGTGTGCAGCTCATGCTTTGGAGGTAGCAAAGAATGATACTCCTAGGTTGGAAGGATTTCATATGTTACAGGAATTCGAGAATGTTTTCCTAATGAAGTTCCTTAGCTTCCTCCAAATAGGGACGTTGATCTCACAATTGAACTTGTGCCAGGTAAATTACCAATGTCCAAGACACCCTACAAGGTGAGTACACCAGAAATGCTAGAGCTGAAGATGCAGCTGCAAGAGTTGTGGGAAAAGAAATATAACAGGCCAAGTGTGTTTCCATGGGGAGCACCAGTTGGTTTGAGAAAGAGAAAGAAGATACACTCTAATTGTGTATTGGTTCAGGAAATTGATCAAGGTCACTGTGAAGAACAAGTATCATTTGCCTAGGAGTGATGACCTCTTTGATCAAGTGAGAGGATCAAAGGTATTTTCCAAGCTTGACTTGGGGTCTGGTGACCATCAGGTAAGAGTCAAGGATGAGAATGTTCATAAGACAACCTTCAGAGCAAGGTATGGATCTTATGATGTTTTAGTGGTATCATTTGGTTTCACAAATGCACCAACTACATCTATGCGCTTCGTGAATAATGTTTTCGGTAATTTTATGGACATGTTAGTTCTTATTCTCCTTGACGGAATTCTTAATTAATCTAAGAATGAGGAAGAACATTGTGGAACATTTGAGGTTGACTTTGAAATTGCTCAGGAAGCATAAGTTGTATGCAAGGTTGAGCAACTATGATTTCTATGAATATATAACCCATTAATTGGGTCACATTATTTCAGATAAAGGAATATCTGGAGACCTTGAAAAGATTGAGGCCATGATGAATTGGCTTGCTCCATGAAAGTTAACAGATATAAGATCTTTTGTGGGACTTGCAGGGTATTGCAGGAAGCTCACTAAAGAATATTCTACGGGTAAAGTGGAGCCTATGTATAGGCTGAGGAAGCCTTCACGTGAACTTGTAGTTCCATGAGGAAATGTCCCTTGTGTGTATGGGCATACATATGAGGACTTCTTGAAGACTCAGGAAGAATGACCTAAGCAGAGCAGCATGGTTGTGCCCAGTGAAACACATGGCAAGAAGCTTCCAAGTGCCATGAGAAGGGTCTCATGACTAAAAACAGGTTTTGAAACTTCAGATTGCAAGTTTTTCTATTGATTATGGGAGACTGTGATCTCCTATGAAGGTTTTGAATTACGCTAACCATGAATATGCTTGTCTTGCATTGCTTGATGTCTGAAGTTTCATGTTGCTAACTGTTATTGTTTGGCTGATTTAAAATTTTGTCAGGATGGCATGTTGTACGTAGATGTCCAGGTTATGGGCAACATGTGTAAGTAAGGGATAAGTACTCCCACTTGCAAAAGCCAAACAATATG
The DNA here is from genome assembly GCA_001517045.1 of Pseudotsuga menziesii. Classification (NCBI taxonomy): domain Eukaryota; kingdom Viridiplantae; phylum Streptophyta; class Pinopsida; order Pinales; family Pinaceae; genus Pseudotsuga; species Pseudotsuga menziesii. Next base: position 24,238 of record LPNX011209863.1, on the reverse strand, counting down.
AGGATGGCCTCATGGATTGCAAAAATATGATTTTCTGCAGGAAGCAAGATTGGGAACTAAGATTTTTATTTGACTATCAATATTATTGATTGTTTGATATTGGGAAATCATGTATGCATGAAATAGATTTGAAAATCTATGATTAATTTTTATGATGTCATCTCATGTGAACTGCATGCTTGTATGTAATGCAGGTGAGATGATGAAAGTATGCCCTTGGAGTACATATCTTCTCAGAAGGATGTGTATGGGATACAAAGCTCCTTGGAAGGATGTACTGGGTGTACATGGCTCCTCAGAAGGATGTACTGAGTGTACATAGCTTCTCGAAGGAATGTATTGGAATAGGTTTGAAAACCTATGATTGCAATTATTTTTATGATGGCATCTCATATAAATTGCATGCTTGTATGTAATGTAGGTGAGATGATGAAAATATGTACTGGATGTACATGGTTCCTCGGAGGGATGTACGGGGTGTACATAGCTTCTCGAAGGGATGTGTTTGTAATAGGTTTGGAAACCTATGATTGCAATTATTTTTATAATGACATCTGATAAAAACTGCATGTCTATATGTAACGCAGGTGAGATGATGCAAACATGTACAAGGAGTACATGGCTCCTCTGGAAGGATGTACTTGGGTACATAGCTTCTCCCCCCTGCCTGCTAGGCACCGGTATGCATCACTGGGGACGCCCAGGGTGTAAGACATCCGGTTAGACTTCTTTCCGCACACATTCACGCCGTAAGGGGACTGTCATGAGAGTGGGAGACCCGTGAAGAAAATAACCCCTAGGTATTATGATGTTTGGAAAGGAAACACTTGAGCATTGGTGAGCACTTGGAGGAGGTGTTGGGCCCTTAAGCTAGAGTTTTTATTTAGCACCTAGGAAGGTGTTAGACTCTGAAGTAGGGATGAAAGGATTCCGGTTGAAGAGATACTACATAGATAAGTATTTGGTTTACTTATCAAACTTTTGATTGATGTTGATTTTCTGTAAATATACATGAGCATATGATGTTGCCATGATTTTAAAAATATGTGATAGATTGCATCCTATAGAAATGAATCTGACATATGAATTGAATCTTTTGTGGTGTTCGGAAAGGAAGCACCTGAGCTTGGTAAGCACCTAGAGGTGGTGCAGGCTCTTGAACAAAATTGCAATTGAAGCACCCGAAGAGGTGTTGGGCTTAATAACGGAGTTATCTGACCTCGATTGAGGGGTATTTTCAGGTGATCCGAGGCTTGTAGAAATTTGGCTACTTTTTAATGCACACCCTAGAAAGCACTAAAAGGGTGGGTACGCTTGAGGGACTGTATTACAGAGAAGAGGTACCATCCTTGTGTGGGGTGGGGCAATTTTTGTTGGTGCCATGGTTATATAGAGCCAATCTGGACACCTGTGGAACCTAAGAAGATACTTAGGCAGATAAGTATTTGGTTCTTGTAAATTTTATGTCAATATACGTGATTCATATATGATTCTAGAAAATCTTGTGAATACTAACATGGTAATTGATTCATTGCTTTGGGGATTGAGCATAGGGATTGTTGATCGCCAAAGACGTCAAAAATCTTCCAAGCTGAGGAGAAGGATTCTCTAGGACCGGAAGCAGATCCTGTGGTGTGTTCTGATGCAAGCAAGCAAGGACTTTGATGAGTTCTAGATTGTGCCATTGCACAGATAAAGGTGCAGATGAAGCACTGTGATCTTGAAGAGGATACGTGGGAGCTGAATGATGCCATGCGATTGGAACTTTGTTTAAATATGCGGGGCACTGAGGGAAGTGCTAGTATAGCATTATTGTTCGATATTGTAAAGCACTGAGGACAATGCCATTGAAGGGGGAGGGGAATGTAACACCCCGGTTTTGACCCCATGGTATTAAATTTCATATGATGTAAATATTGTATTAAATCATGGTGTGGAGCTCAAGGCAAAGGCCCCACCATGGATTTAGTGTCTTATGTATCGGCGATGAAAATCGATGTCGATGGTTTATGTGCCAGCCAGGAACAATGTATTCGAGACACCATGTAAAATGCTACATTAATAAAAAAATACCACGACTAGCTACACACCGCAACATTAAAGAGATGGGGGCATGGTTTCATAAGGAATAAGGAGGGGAAACCTTTCAAACCTTTGATCTTATGGGGAAAAGGCCAAATGTCAAAGGGGAAAACCCATCAAGTTGCCAACCAACCTTTTTGTCTTTTATGCCCAGTCATCTAAAATTGGTAAAGGAAGTTATTGCCTTGGGATGGGAAATGTATGGGGGTCAATTTTGAATTTGGGGAGTTACCCATTTTTGGAAAACGTTTTCTTGGCTTCTTGGGCAAGTAAATGTTGGGAAATTCCTTCCCAAGCCATTATTCCCCTATGTGTTTGCTTCCTCACGCACCTGGAGATAGTTGGAGCATTCTCCCTCACATTTTGGTTGTTTTCCTTCATTTTTCCCATGGCTGGGAATTCGGTTTGGGCAATGCTCAGTGGCTGGGATCCTCCATAGGTTTTTTTGCTGTGGATTTCCTCATTGTCATAACTAGAAAATTTCGTTTTTGTTTTTGTTTAGTGAATGTGCAGTAGTGATTTACGTTTTTGGGGTTTCAAGAGGTCGTTTTTGGTCTTCCTCAGGCAGCTGGGCTTGTTGGGCGTTTTCCCCCATGATTTCCTAAGGTTTTCCTCACTGTTCCATACCCATAAATTCGTTTTTGTGTTTCTCAGTGGTTAGGGAACCAAGATCTCCCGATTTGGGTATGAATGATGGTCGATTTTTCTCCAGCAATGCTCAGGGACGTTTCCTGAGTTCATATTTTGACTTGGGGGTTTGTGGTGGTCGAATGGCCTCCCCAACGCGCAAGAACATTTTCTAGAAGTGTATGTTCCCTTGCAGGGTTGTTTCCCCTCATCAATTATGTTTTGGTTTCCCATGTACGTTTTGATGATACCCATCTGTTAAATGGTTGTTCGTGCTTGATTAGAAGGTTCGCTTGGTTGGGTACGTCCAAGGATCTATCTGTTAATGGATGGACTGTGTGTTAAGGAAAATTTGCTTGGCTAAGTAAGTCCAAGGGACCCATGTGTCATTGGTTAGTTTCCGTAGCATCCTGAAAAACCCAATTACGTATTAGCTTGGTTGGACAATCTGTGAAACCCAACAGTGCATTGGCTTGACTGTGGATGTATGGTTTTTGGCTATGAGTGAGCCTGTTGTTCCCTAGTGCCTTGTGGAATCATGCCTAGCTTGGGAGTGGCAGTGATGCTGAGAGAATGATGACCACACTGGCCTACAATTGGGTGGAACATTGCAGTGATGTAGCTAGTTGCGGGACAAGCTTATTTCAAGATAAGTATTCTTGTGTATTTTATCTCTGCATTTGTACTTTCTTATGAATTATTATGAACGGGTTGAATGGATGTTATTGCTTCCGTTGTATATTGCATGTTTTATACTTAATACATGTTAATGATTTATGCATCTGTTATGTTTTTAGTCCAATTCATGTTTATGATTTTATATATGTATTATGTTCATGAGGCTATTTTTCCTGTTGACAGCAGTAGTGTGTTGGTCGCATCCTCTCCATCATTGGGATGAGGGGTGGGGACGTGACATGTAATATCTCCAAATCAAAGGTAGCGATTGTTTCTATCCACTTCTGTTGTTCTGTTGAAGGAGATATTGAAGACTGTTATGGTCTATTCTTATAAGTATTTTTCTCCCTAGAAGGTATTGTCACCATTTTGCTAAAGCATGTATAATGGCCAACATATCTTTATCATAAGTAGACTTCAAACTTTCTCTCTTGTTGAGATTTCTACTTTCGAATGCTATTGGGTGACCTTCTTGCATCAAAACTGCCCCTAATCCAAAACCTAGTGCATCGCATTCGACTACAAAAGGTTTTTTTAATTCTGGTGTGGCTAATACAGGTGTTGAAGACATCATGCATTTTAATGTTTCAAAACATTTTTCTGCTTCACTATTCCATTGGAAGGAATTTTTCTTCAATAAATTTGTGAGAGGGACGGTTTTATGGGAGTAATTCTTTACAAATATTCGATAGTGTCCTGTTAGGCCTAAAAATACCCTTAGCTTCGATATGTTATCAGGTTTGTGCCATTCCATGATTTCCTTGATTTTACTTGGATCAACTTTGACCCCTTCCTTCGATATCTTATGACCCACGTAATCCACTTCTTATTTTCCAAAGGTGCACTTAGACCTTTTTGCATAGAATTTGTTTTCTTCCAAAATGGTAAGAACTTGACTTAGGTTCCCCAGATGCTCCTTCCATGTTCTTCTATATATGAGGATGACATCAAAAAATACTAGTACGAATTTTCTTAAAAATGGTTGGAACAATTCGTTCATTGCGGCTTGAAACGTAGTTGGAGCGTTAGTCAATCCGAAGGGTATTACTTTGAACTCATAGTGGCCTTCATGAGTGCAAAAAGTGGTTTTTCTATGTCTTCCACTCAAAATTTGATTTGATAATAGCCAGATCAGAGATCCAATTTTGAGAAGTAATTGGCCCCATGAGGTTCATCCAGCATCTCATCGATGAATGGGATCGAAAAATTATTTTTGATAGTTATTTTGTTCAGGCCTCTATAATCTATGCACAACCTAAATGAACCATCCTTCTTTCATACTAACACTTCTGGAGCTGCATACGGGCTTCTTCTTTTTGAAATGATGCCAAATTTCAGAAGATCCTGAGTTAGCCTCTCGATTTTTATTTTATGGTGATGTGGGTATCTGTATGGTTTGCTAATGGCAGGTTTTGTCCCTGGTTCTATTTCAATTATGTGTTTGATCTTTATGTTTGGTGGAAGCTCCATGGGTAGCTCTTGAAACACCTTGTGATGTTTTTGAATCAACTCTTGTATCTCTAGCTGTTTTTCCATATCTCCTTCACATGTTAGAAGCTCCATTTCTTGACATTGAAGTATGTATGATGGTGTGCCTTTCCGAAGTAGCTTTTCCATCTTATGTGATGTAACTAACTATGTCGGAGGTTGTTAGAACCCGTAAAATTTGTGTTTCTTCCCGAACAACCGAAATTCAATACTAATTAGAGGAAATTTGAGGTCTAAAATGGGCCTTCTAAGGAAAATAATAAAATAATAGTTATTAATTTTGGAGGAAGAATGAAAAAAACTATTTTTTTTGTTCATATTTTCGACATATCTCCCTGTGTTTTTACTCAAATTCGGAGCGCGAGAGCTCGTTGGATGCATAATTTAATTCCACATCCAACGAGTACCCACAGTTCATATTTTTGGCGAACCCCGCTACCCCAAATATAAGAAATACCTGAAAAAATGTGATGATGACATCATCATCACATTTTTTCAGGTATTTCTTATTTTTGGGGTAGCGAGATCCCTCAAAAGTATGCAGTGTGGGTATCGTTGGATGAGGAATCAAATTCCGCATCCGACAAGCTCTCCCGCTTGGAATTTGAGTAAAAACATAGGGAGATATGTCGAAAATACGAACAAAAAAAGTAGTTTCCTTTTATGACAAATATGTCAATTCAACCATTATGGTTGACTCATTTTATTGAAATTCTATTGGTTCCTGAATTCCAACTCACAAAATTTATTGTTGGCGCGTTTTCTTATAAGGCCCATTTTAGACCCCAAATTCCTCTAATAAATGTTCATGGTGATTTGTGGAGTATGTACCCAAGGTTTGCAACCATTGTATTCCTAATACTACGTCGAATCCTCCCAACAGTACCACAAAGAGATCGCATTCTAATTTATAATCTTGCATTTTTAACTTGACCTTGTGACATTTTCCCACATTGTCAATCTTCTTGCCATTTTATACCATAACCTTCATGTTTGGTACTGGAAAAATAAATAGTTTAAATACTTTAGCAAGGTTGACATTAATGAAATTATGGGCGCTGCCAATGTCGATGAGAACTGTGACGTTATTATTTTTTATATGTCCTTTAATATTCAATGTTTACCGTTGGGAGATTCCAGTAATAGCGGCTAATGAAATTTGTGGGGTGTCGTCCTCGATTTCTATTTGGTATTCTTGTTGAATACTCTCATCGTTTTCAATTGGTTCCTCGACTTCAAACTCCACTTCTTCTGCTTCACAGGCATACAACATTTTTTGTAAGCATATGTGCTTAGGATCCCATTTGTCTCCACAGAACTTACATTTCCCTTCCTTTGTTCTATGGGCATCTAAATTGGGCTCTGTTCCTTCCCTAAGTTGTGGCGGTGTATATCTTGGATTTCCTGTGTATGCTGATTGGAGGGGCCTCTTTTTGGAGTCATCTTTGTCAAAATTTGTATGAATGGATTTCTTGAATTTGCTTTCAATAATCATGGATTTACGTCATGCTTCCTCCATGGTAGAGATGTTATGTAACTCTAGTTCATCACGGATGTGTTGTTTTAGACCGTGTATGTAGGTTTGTAGTCGTTGGTCATCGGTTAACTCTGGAACTCGAGTTGACAACACTTCCCACTCATAGGTGTACTCATCAACACTGTTTTTTTGTTGTAACCTTGTGGCTTTAGCAAAGAAGTCTTTTTCTTCAATGCTCTGGAATCTTTTGAAGAGGTCGTTCCTGAAGCTAAACTAGTTGTAAGAACATATTCTTGCAATAATATTCCACCATATGTACCACTTGTGAGCGCTTCCTTCTAGTTGCATGGAGGCATATTTAATTTTCTCACTGTCGCAATGGATATTGTGGATGTCTAGGTATTCCTCGGCTTTGTTAATCCATGTTAAGCATGGTCATCTGTCCTCGTCATATTTGGGTAACTTGACTTTCACATGTATTTGGTGTCCTTGTGTGGATGAGGTTGTGGATGACATGTTGAATAGAGGTTTATGATGATCTGGCTGCTCAATTTTTCTGGGTGAGTTCTGTTGCAGATCATTTGGTATTTGTAATCTTTCTAGGATGGCATTTAAAACTTCATGATTTTTCTTTTGGTCTACCTGCAGAGTAAGGATGGTATCTATTTGTGAGGTTATTTGTGTTCAGTTTGGTGTCAAAGCATCACTAGTTTGTTCAATCCTTGCTTGGAGGTCGTCATAGTTCTTGTTGATCTTCTCATTGAGTTGCTCGAGCCGGGCGTTGAAGTCACCCATTGATCTGGTGATGGATGGAATCTTCCTGGTGCTGAATGTGGATTTATTTTTATTTTTTGTATGATTCCAGCCAACCACCATTTATTTTTATTTTTATTTTTATTTATTTTTTAAATAATTATAATAATATTATATATATATAATGAAAGACCAAAAGTGGGTGGAGAAGAACGTAATGTAGAAATATGTATATAAGATAATGTATAAGATGATTACATAAGAAGGCCCTGGGTAATTTATACCCTAAGTGGGGAAGATAAGTTGAGCTCATATTAAGAGTGATCCCCTACATCTTTGCCATCTCCTAGTTTTTGTGATGTGGGAGATTTGGAAAGCAAGAAATGCTTCCATATTCACAAACCTTATGCAGAAAACCGATATTATCTATTTGGAGATACTGTCATATTTTTCAGAGTGGAACAAATTGAGAAGTTGTAGAAGAAGAACCATTTGCACTTTCCCATCTCTTGTTCAAGAGTACCCGGTCGGTTTCTTCGATGGGGCAGCGATGAAGGGTGCTTGTGGAGCTGGGATCATTATCAAGTTTGGCAATGGCGTAGTTATCAAGGGTTGGACAAAGGCTAGTGTTGGAACTAACACTAGAGTTGAAGTGGTGGGCTTCTGGAGCTTACTTACCTGCGCCAAAACATGGAGTATCAAACACCTACAGGTTCTAGGATACTCCCAAGTTAACATTAATTGGGTGTTGGGGGATGCACTGGTTATCCAATACCAAGTGTGTGATGGAAGATTTCACCTTTTTATCTTTCAATCATATATATTGTGAGATGAATGTTGAAGTTGATTCCCTTTCTAAGCGAGAGCTAGGTGTGATGGATGGTAGACTGAGTTTCTCCTATTTCTTTGCAGGCATATGCATTTGCATTGGGCAACTGGACTTGTTCAAATACAGTCTCGTTTCTTTGTTAAGAAAGACTACAGTTTAAAGTATGTTTTATGAATGACTGTATTCTTTTGTGTATGTATTTTTGCCAAAGGATCAATATGTGGCCCAATAGCGATGCCCAATAGCGATGAGTAGTGGAAACACTGTTTTGCTAGCTATATTCCAATCTAGTCTTTGACTATGAAGATCTTTTTTTTATCTTTAAAAATCTTGTAAAATAAATACAACTTTACCTTAATATAAAGTTGTTTTTTCATTATTGAAAAAAAAACATCTTATAAAATTTAATTTCAAACACTTTATTGTTGATGATGCAACACTCTTGGTTAATAAATACTTTATTTTTGATAATGCAATACCTTTGGTTAATCATTTTTTTGGTAATGGAGAGTATGTTTGTATTTTTCATAGCTATTATAATTGAAACACCGGTAAAGACTATAAAGTAAAGCAAAGTTGACTAAATACTTTGTTAATCCATAGCATAAACACTGCTATGTAAACAATTAATAGTCTAAATATTTTTATTAATCTTATAATTAGAAAAATAAACTGACCCCACAACACAACACATCCTAAGGCTGCAACGAAGTTTGAACCAGCCAGGTGCATAACAGCCTCTATTAATATGAAAGAAAAAATGCATTTTCTAAACAGATTATGGAGCACTATTTTAGTGCCATTAAAGAGCCCTGCAGTTTTGCATCATTAATCATAATATATACAAACATAGAAAACGAGTATGAGGTAACTTGGGAATCCTAGTGTGGAACAAAGATATTCAAACGCCTGAGCCAGATCGAATGGAGAATCATATGAAACATGTCGTATCTGGTAGGAGGCTGATTTATAAGAAAATGTATCTTCACTTTCTTGGCATTTCTCTGCAGCTCTACGTACTTCTCCGTGCTTATGGATTCCAGAATGCTCTTCAGCTTTGGGATATCGGCCAACGGAATCTTCACTGAGAATTCTTCCCAGTTGAATACATCACTGAAAGGAAGTACATAGTGCTCCGAAATTATGACAGGCACGCATTCGCTGTAGATAGCCTCTACAACGCGAGGGCTTGCTACTTCATATCCGCTTGGACACAGGCAATATTTTGACTTGTTCATGAAATCGTAATAAGAATTCTGCTTATGCAGATATTCATGAACTTGGATATCCTTATCACGGTCGCGCCAATGTCTGAACAGGATGGGGCGCACAGGTCCATGGTTACCACCTGCAAAGAAGGCCAGAATGGGACGTTCCAATGGAGGGCGTCCGTGCCCAAATAAACGAACAGTTTCATCTGTAATTAAGTTCATCTCTGGCAGTGTTACGTCTTTCATTGGATTAAATCCTTCCGAACTGTTTGCATTGCATAGTACACGGATTGAGTTGTTGTACAGAAATGGATTTGCCAAAGAAACGATGGGACCCTGTGATAATATATAATCATATTACCAAGAAAAAGATCCACTAAATTAGCTAGAAACTCCATGAATGAATGAAACGAAGAAGCTAGTGACTAAATTATCCAGACAAAGACTTGTATTAATTACCCAGTCATGGCAGGATAGCATAAAATGATCAGCACCCAGGGACCTGTTCCAGTATGGATACTTGTTGGCAATCACATCAATGAAGTCTTTCACAAACAGTGTTACTTTTGGCATTTCAAATACCTTTGGCTTGTAAAGGTATTTCACCATCATTGTTACACTGAAAGGGAGAAAGAAAACATGTGCTCGCTCTGGATCTGAGGTCAAAAATGGGCTCTCCGCCGAGTCTAGCTCAAAAATAAAACGACCTTCCGTTGAATATATACTTCTGGAAGGTCCATTATGAACTAGAGGAGGTTCGCCTTCTCGATACACGAAAATCTTGAAGCGTTTCTCCATTTCAGCATAGCTCCTACAACGAACACAAAGGCACTAGTCACACACAGAATTATGGAAAGGACTACAGGAAAACATTTAGATTTAGTAATTAAGTCCAATCTCTTCCACCCAATTGCTCATCAAATTCAACTAATTAAAATGCAAGCTGAGCATTGTTAATTCAGGACGATTTACTTAATCTAAAATGGGCTACATAGATCCCTTTTCTGAGCTCATTTGCATCACCGTTTTAGGTTAAATATGGGAAAATATAAATATTTATACTTATGGAAGGAATCTGCATTTCGATAAATACACTTCTGATGGAAACTGCCAGTAGAGCTCTGCGCCGTTAAAGCCGCCTTCCTTATAGAAGCGCGCGCTCTTATCAGACTTGACTCTAATATCGTTCGGGCAGACTTCTGAAAAAATGGCACAGCTAATCAATATTAAGCTGTTTTCTATCAATATAATGACGATGAATTCTGATGCAAATGTTCTAAAATGGCCAACGAATATATAAAAATGACTAAAACGTTGCTGTAAGATTCGATCAGATGCACTTACGGGATCCAATATAGAAAAGGAATTAGAGGCATTAATCTTGTTTGTCCATAGAAACGTGGAATGAAGATGCCAACGATCAGAAGCAAAGAGCTCACAGCTTGTTAGTAGCATAACTATGAGGATTGCAGTAATTGTAATTCCAGCAACGAGCTGAGATTTCATGACTTGAGCTGCAGTTGATCCTCAATGGCAGACTCGAAGCAGATTAATTGGAAAGTGACTCGAGTACGAGTGTGTAATGATGAAGGGCACCGGCGCGTGTTAAGGCCGGCGAAGGCGATACTAGAGAAGCACAAGCTGCTGGGCAGTACTGCGAGCATGAGCGGGAACGAACGAGTTGATGGAAAAAACGGTTGAGGAAACGAAATTGATGCTGCTCTCTTGTAACGTCTGTACCGAAAACCTATGAATCACATTTATCGCTTCACTAGTTTAGCCCAACCCACGTTAGTAACCAAGGATTTCGAAAATTCCCCATTTTCAAATAGTGGAGATAGTGTTAAGCTTTGGTGTAAATATGGAGTTAGAAAAAGAAATTGTTTGGTGTAAATATGGAGTTACAAAAAGAAATTGATTGCGGTGTTAAATGATTAGGTTGTATGCATTACAAAATTTGTAATATAACATATCAAAATGTATTAGATTGAGATTCAATGGTGCAAAGCAAGCATATACATCTATACCACAATGGTGTTATATATATATATATATAAACTTTTAATATATATATATATAAATTATCAATAATAAGCACACTTATATTATGTTTTAAGCACAATCATACTATGTTTAGCAAGTTTGTGTTGTTTAAATAGTTTATTATAAATTTACAAACACAAAGTTGATTATTTTAATGTGTTTTCTTTGCTAATGTGTTTGCTTTATTTTATAATAAAAAGTAAATAAATTTTTATATTAAATAAATAATTTTCTATATTATATATATAATCATAAATAAATAAAACAAAAGTGATAAAAACACAAAAATAAACTGTATGTTTCTTTAACTATTTATATATTTGTTACACTTAAGTTAATCTTGAAAGTCCAAGATTTTAGATAATATCTAACTACATATAAACATAATTAATTGATTTCCCACAAAATGATAAATTTATTAGAATAAATTTATTCATAATATTAATTATATAATAAGAATATTAATATGATACTATTGTTTATTGAAATTTGAAGTGTTTTTCCAAAGAAATATAAAATAATAATAATAATTTATTTACAATGGTTTACTTTACTTTATTATAAGATATAATAAAACAAAATCTCTAATTTCTTTAACAATATCATAATTAATAACATTTTAAGTAAATAATATCATAATATCATAGTTAAGAGCCCTTAGGGGTATGGTTAAGACGTCCCCTAAGTGGAAAAGTCAATTCAAATCTCATACATACCAAAAAACCCAACCATGTTAAGGGTTGGTGCGGTCTAAACAAGATAAAATAACTTTGTACGAGTTAAGTAAATGAGTTATAAAAATATTATGCACCATTTGCAAAATAATTTAAATTTATTAAAATGTGTTTATAAATGGATATTTACACTTATTTTACTTTATCTAGAGACTACTCATTTTATTATTATTTTATTCATTAAAATTCATTGTGAATACTTAAAAGTATTATCAATTTATAAAATTTTAGAACTAAACTATAAACTATAGTATTTTGATTTTAAAAATAAAATAAATAAACTAATTTTTGTATTAATATGGATTCCACATTAGTTTGGTGGGATACCTCAAGTGGTTGAGTGTTGCAAGTTCTGAGTAAAAAATATCTAAATCAAATTCTTAAGTGGCTATACATTTCTATATAAGAGTCTCACTTTTTCAAAAGATATAAGAGTCTCACTTAAAGTAATATGGATTCCACCCTCACATATGATAAGGTTGAAGGCATGAAACAATTACTTAACATATATAATTAGATAACCAATTTAAAAATTATATTTATTGAAAAACTTTAATTTACATTTTTTTCTTCATATAAATACCATTATTATTAAAAATATTTATTCAAAACAAATTATTTTTAATTAAAAAATTATCCCTTATCTCTATGATGAAATCCATCTTTATTTTTTAATGAATAAGAAAAACTACACCATAACTTAAAGGAAAAAATCATCATTTAACATTTAAAATATTTATAATTACAATTTAAAACCATAATAAAATAGTTAAAAAATAAATTATATTTAAATAATAATGTTTACATAAAAAAATTATTGCAATAAGCTTATAACCATGCCACTTTTTCCCAAACAATGGTGTTTTAGACCATAGGCTGCGACTATGTGTACATATTTGTCAATTATAGCCAAAGTTCTACTGTAGTTTGACTACATTCTTATTTCTAAGCAAGTTTCTTCCTAAAATATTTATAATATTGTTCATATACTCATCATGAATAATTGGATCGGGGAAGACACGACTGTAGGTACTTTACGTATATGAGAAAGCAACTTATCCTTTTTAAATTTATCTATAAAAGAAATATAAAAGTTAATAATGTATATAGAAGTTAATTTTATGGTTCGTCGTGAGTAATTGGATCGGGTGAGACCCGATTGTAGATACTTTATGTATATGAAATAGCAATTTACCCTTTTTAAATTTATCTATAAAAGAAATATAAAAGTTAATAATGTATACAAGTTATTTTATGGTTTTTAGTATTGCGTATTACAAAGCCTTGACTATTGTTTACATTGATGGTAGAGTGTAAATTCATTACAGAGCCTTAACTTATACATGATATCAACTTATAAATGATAGCAATAGCGTGCATGTTTGAGATCAAAATTGTAACATTGCACATGGAGATCATTAATTCTCATCACAAAGGAAGTGATGATAGAAGTGATAGTAACAAATATAATATAAGCTAAATTGACTATTGGATAAACCTTGGGGAGATATTAATGCTAGTGTTATTCCTTGGTCAATTTGAAGTTTTAGCTTAGATAATAAACAAGTGTTTTTTAGGTAAAAAAAGAACATAGTATATTGTAGAAAAATTTGTAACAGCTCTATAAATATTTTCAGCGTATGTGTTTTAAAAAAAAATCCATGAAAAAGATGTACCCCTTAAATGAAAGAATTGTAATTTTTAAGTTAAAGATTTAAGAAAAGAAGCATAAGATGATGGAATGTACAATGGGTATATATTGGTTTCCTTCTCATTATTAAGTAGCAGCATATATATGACTACATAACAACAAAACCATGGGTCAGCAAATATTATGGGTCAACAATCAAGATAAGGTGACCAAATCAACCTCAACTAATTGACTAATTAATGTTGCATTTGACCAGTGAGATTACATTTCTTAACACACCCCTTAATCTCAACTGGGACAATATTTTCAGCACTGCCAATACCTAAGTGTTGTCTCTGAAACTCAAATGCATGTATTCCCAATGGTTTGGTGAACATGTCAACCAGTTTCTCTTTAGAGCCACAAAACAATAATGTAATTTATCTCCATCATTGAATAATTCACGAATGAAATGATAAGGAGTGTCAATATGTTTTATCTTTCTATGAAAGAAATTATGCTTGGACAATGTTATTACATAACTATTTCATGAAGTATAGGAGTTGGATCATTTTTTGTGTTTACCATATCCTTTAAAAGTCTTCTTAACCAAACTACATGGCAAGTTGTTGTAGTGGCTGCTACATACTCTGCTTTTGTAGAGGACATGCTGACAATGGGTTGTTTTTCAGATGCCCAAGAGATCATATTTGTACCCAAATGAAAAGCATAACCAAATGTGTTTTTCCTATCATCAATACTTCCTACAAAATCACTATCAATGTACCCTATGAGAGTACTATCTAGTGAATGAGTGTACCAAACACCATATCCAAGTGTGCCTGCAACATATCTAAGAATTATTTTTCCAATTTTTCAGTGAGAGTCTTTGGGAGACTCTATAAATCTGGAAATAAGACTGGCATCATACATCAAATCATGTCTAGTTGCATTCAAGTTCATTAAAATTCCTACCATTCTTTTATAGAGTGTAGAATTTATTGTTGGTCCATCATTCTTGATTAACTTGGTTCCTAGAGCAATGGGAGTTTCTGTTGGTTTACATTAATCCATTATGAATCTCTGTAATATATCAGTGGCATACTTATGCTGACAAATGAAAATACCTTGATCAGTTTGAGTAACTTCCATAACAAGGAAGTACTTCATCATACCTAGATCAAACATCTCAAATTCATTTTTCATGACTGTCTTGAATTCTTCAAGCATCACATTACCAGTGTAAATCATGTCATCACCATAAATACATACAATCAACATTTTACCTTAGTGATATGTTTTTACATATAGAGTGGGATCAGTGTTGCTTCTGTTGAACCCATTGTTGTTGAGATAGGAGTCAATCCTACTGTACCAAGCTCATGGAGCTAGTTTGATATCATACAAGGCCTTTTTCATTTTAAACACTTTGTGTTCATGACCTTTGACAATATATCTAAGTGCTTGGTCTACATAGACTTCTTCTTCAAGAATACCATTGAGAAGGGCATATTTCATGTCCATTTGATAAAAAGGACAATGTTTTGTGTAGTAATGGAAAGTACAAGTCTAATGGTATCCATCCTTGCTACAGGTGCAAAGGTTTCAGCATAATCTACACCATACTGCTATGCATATCCTTTGGAAACTGACCTTTCCTTGTGCTTTTCAAGCTCTCCTTTTTCATTCAATTTGGTCTTATAGACCCATTTGACTCCAATATTAGTTTTTTCCTGTAGGGATATAAACAAGATCACAAGTCTAATTCTTCTCAATAGCATCAATCTCTTCAATCATTGATTGTACCCACTATGCATCCTTCACTACTTCATCAAAAGTTATGGACTGACAAGAAAAAAGGGCACACTGAAATTTCTCATCAATAACATGAGTTTGCTCATAGAACTCCCTCAAACTTCTGGTTTTATGTTTTGAGGTGGAATTATTGCTGGTGTTTCTTCTTGATGTTGTACTTCCAATATTGGAAGTCTGAGAGGTAGATATGACATATCTAAACTTCCTTGTTGTTATATATCTGAAGGATTACTCCAACATTTGTCTTCAAGGAACTTCACATCTCTACTCACTGTAATATTTTTGGTGATAGGATTATACAACTTGTAAGCCTTGTGTTGTTCACTGTAACCAGTGAAAATATGAGTTGCAATGTTCTTCAGTTGCTTGATAGGAGATGAACATAACCTCTGATGAGTCTTTACTTGCTTGCAATCTTACTGTTTTTACTTGGTTTCTTCCCTTGTAGGCAGATGCGAGCAGATTCCAAGCTTGATGTGCGCTGGTAGCTCCTGAGATATGCAGAAAAAATGGACTACTTAATGCAACTTTGGATCATCCATTTGGTTGTGATATCTCGGTCTCAACGAGATTCTACATCATTCTTATGGGCATTAATTATTGAGGCCAGAGCATTTGTATCGGGTTCTGAACTCAGTTTCAACCATATACCAACATTTGTTCAACAAGAGAAACACCTTCATCTTGATAGACTAAAACTCATAGTTGGTATCAGCCAGTATGGGTCCAAAGATCTGCTTCAAATTTGAGGTGCTTGTGTTGGTAGTAGCCATCTTCTTATGACTATTTTCTCAATCAAATTGGATCTAGATATTTGATAAAATATCTAGTCCTTTAACTCAGTGACGCAACTTGTATAGCTAGCACAAGGCGTCTGAAGGGTGCCTCAGTAAAAAATTGTAAGTGAACAGTGACCGGCACACTTTTCCTTTGGATAAGGTGTGCCACCGACACTCTTTTTCTTAAGAAAAGGTGCGTCACTAACACACTTTTCCTTTGTACAAGGTGTGGCATTGGTGTCAATGACACACTTTTCCTTTAGGAAGGGTGTGTCAGTGGGTGAGTGACACACTTTTCCTTCAGGAAAGGTGTTTCAACGCTCTAAGAGGGTAAAAGAAAGAATAAAACTTCATCATTCCTCCATGGTGATGTGTTTCCAATCATCTTGTCCAATGATCAATCAACCTCTGACTGTAAGATTGGATCTATGAGTGCTTTCCACCTTATGAAAAGGATTACCAGATGCAAGGGACGGAAAAATGGATTAGACCATGCAGTCTGATACCATGTAAAATATTTAAGAAAAGAAGCAAAAGATGATAAAACACACAATGGGCATATTGGTTTCCTTCTCATTATCAAGAAACAACATATATAGGACTACATAACAACAAAACTGTTATCTCTAGATTTGCATCTTAGTCCTACCTTAGATATTTTTCCTAGAATTCTATTTTCTTTGTTAGTTTTATATTAGGACCCTTTAAAATTAGTGGTTAGGTTCTTTAAAGTTTTCTTTTATCATTATTTTATTTGTTAGAATAAGCATGGCTCATTTTAATTAATCTTTCAAGCTCTTAATCTTTATTAAAATGATGCATAGTTTGATCAAGTCCAATGTTAATGAGTAAAGCTCATAAGGTCCAATTTCATTCATGCATAATGCATTATGAAGGTTCCAGGTGATTCAATTTTAATAAATACATGATTATATTGCATTTATAATCATAGTACATACTCGCAGCGCATTGAATAATGAGTGACTTGTTGGCGCTGTCGGATTGTTTCCACTTGGAAATTGGTTAAGGACATATGTCCTGTATTGGACGTGTGTTTGAAAGAAGAGATCATCTTCATTATGATACTGACAGTAGCCCAGACGCGTGCTAGAGGAAGGAGTGTAATTTGATTGTGTCATGGATGTATGGGAAAGTTTTGATATAATCAAAATACATGAACCCAGATTTGTATTCCAATTAGCCTAAATAGTACAAGCTTGCTAATTGATATTTATGCATAGATTATTTTTCTTAGACATGTGTTGAATAGGAATTTAATAGAATCACATAATCACAATGGCGGTTGTAAAAAGGCTCAGTGGGAAAATTTGCAGGTTAGAGCCAAACAATGTCAAATGGGCTGATGGATTTCCTAGATGTGTAGAGATGACGAAAAGCGCAGGTTGGTTTTCCTTGTCTGAAAGACTCAAAGGTCATAACCTACAGGTAACGAATGCCTTTGTAAATAATTACAAGGATTCTGTGGTAAATTTGCAAACCGTAATGTTTAAGGTAGACGAGGCTACTATTGCAAAGGTTGCAGGCATACCATCTGAAGGAGAAAGGTGGTTTAAAAAGCACCTATTAGAGGTTGATTTCAGCAGGTTTCTAATGCCCGGTTTTGAAAAGCTATATTAGGGAAAAGGAATACATTTAAACAAAGTTAAACATGAATGGTGAGATATTCTGAATGTTGTTCAATGTTATATAACTTGTGAAGTTTGATTCACAACTATATTCATGTATCATTTAGAAGAAAATACATAAGACAGAAAAGAAAGGTAGCTAAACGTGGTAATGAACAAGCACAAAAGGTATGTGATGTTGTAACATGTCTATGTCAGATATTTCCATAACAGAGGTAGAGAGGAAGCTGATTATCTAACTCCAAAGAGAAGAAGTCATTTCCCCTTATACTCCTAGGGATATTGGAGAATATGTTATGGTTCAAGAGTTTTCATCAAATTCGAGGAAGGATGAAGCCCCTATTGAAAATAATCTTGAGAACAATTAGAGGCCAAAGAGTAGATCCAAAAATAAGTTAAGTATGAACATGAAGGCTATCGTAAACCCTAAATTTCAAAAGGATTATGTGTCCTTTATAGAAGGTTCATCTAGTGATGAATATATACATGTTGCAGATGAAATCTATCTCACAGCAGATCAAACCCTCACAGAGATTCAAGAGGATTTAATGCATACACCAGATTTGGTTAAAGAAGTTTGCAAGGGTAAACAAAAGGTGGTTGAATTTGAGTTTTGTACAGGTTCAAACCCTTCAGAGGTTGATGAAGATCCTGCACATTTGGGGATGATGAAATCAGTGTTAGAAGTTGAGGTATTGAAAAAAAACTTGCAATCCTTTAAATAACAAGACATATATTTGAATGCTTCAAATGAAAAACTAATGATTGCTAACAGAAGATTGAGAGAGGATTTAGAAGAAATTGATGCAAATTATCAAGAGCTCATAACAGTATCAAAAGAATTTTTATGGAGGAAGAGGGCTATAGAGCAGCAGTATAAGGAACTCATAAACAAAAACAAAGAACTTCAAGATCAAATTCAGTCCATGGAAATAGAGCATGCTCGGCTAGAGAAAAGATCTCAAGCATTGGATAGTTTAACTATACTAGCAGAAGTAGCTAGGAAACTCTAACTGATCGTGGAAAAATCCAGCTCGAGAGCCAGTCATACATTCCAAATATTCTTAATAAACATAGTTGTTATGTCATTGGATAGTTGTTAGTATTAGGTGTCAAGTTTAGCTTTTGAGTGACCATTCAATCTAGATCAGATACTATTCAGCTTTTCTATTTTTGGTTATTTAGATCCATAAAATATGGAACTTAAACTACTTTAGTTTTAAAACTTTATATATATATTGATGTAATGTTGAACAATGTAAAGTTATTAGGGAATGGTGTGGATATAAAACTTCCATCTTTACTTGTAGGCATGTATTTCATTTTCAGTTTTTAAAAAGATTGCCATGAAATGATTATATTCGAGATGAGCGAGTGTTTGTTTTAACATTTATCATGATAAATGTTTATGTTTAGTTTAAACCAGTTATTCATAATTATGTTCCTTGATAGATGTTAGTTATACTTGGAATTCTTATGAATATTTTCAAATGTTTATCATAGATCTGAATTAAACATTTTCACTCTTTATATAAACTCATACTCGCAGTCTTTCTATCCTTGATTATGATGTATATACATCTATGTTTAGTCATTTGAGATATTTTAGTCCGGTCTCCATTTCACTTATATTTTTATAAGCTTAGAAACCTAGTCATCCATTAAGAAACTTAAGATCCTCTATAATTTGAACCTTAGTAGTCTAGGTGCAAACTCTAGTGATACCATCTTCTAGTGTTGTTGTCGGGAATGGAAGTGAACTAAATATTCCCTGGGTAATTTTGTTTGATATGATTTTAGAAGGTGAACAAAGTCAGAAAATATTATAGACTACATTTTCACCAGCAATCTACAATCACCACAATGGCTTCAAAAAAGACAAGAACTAGGGGAAATCCTTCGTCTCCTTTGTATCAAGTTGTTCCAGATCCAGAGAGGTTGTTGACGGAATCTAGGAAGAGACTAAATTCTACAACAGGTAGTATCCAATATATATCGGTTTCAGAGTCATCGGGTGAGATTATTCATAATCCTTCTTCTTCAAACTTACCTACAAACGAAGAACATAAAGGAAAGGAAGACTTATCCATCCTTATCCCTGAATTCCAAAATCAAATTTAATGGCAACTAATAAATTGAGAGGTAAGTCAAATCATCATGGAGATGACAAGAAAAAGAAGAAAGAAATGTCACCATCTACTTCAGGGACAAAAATAGCAGACAGTAAAATAGATGATATGACTAAACTTTTTAAAAATATGTCTGCAAAACTTGGTAGGTTGGAAATGGAGAATAAAAGTCAAAATAAGCATGTTCAAGATAATGATAATAAAAACCCTAATCATTTTAGAAGAACATTCAATCCTAGGTTGTTTCCTAGAGATAGGAGAAACAATGAAGATCAGAAAGTTCATCCTCCTTTCCAAAATAATCTGATACGGGATGATGAGTCTTATGAAATAGATGAAATGGAAGTTGAATATTTAGAACTTGATATTGATCGGTTGGACGATGTTTCTTCTTCTTAATTTTTGACTAAGTATGAATATCATTATGCAAATATGGTTGATTATCATGTAACAAATTATTTTGAACAAGAGTCATATATGCCACAAATTTGTTAGGAGATGTGGTAGAAGTCATATGGTCTTAGGTCTAGGATAAAGCAAGCAACATAGGGCAAGAAGATTGTAAAGAATGTTCCTACAAAAGAAATTTTACCTTTTGAGAAAAAGCAAGAACACCAAGGAAGTAGGAATAAAATTACAAAAATAGAAGAAGTAGGTAAAATTGCTGATTTTAATTTGGAACATGAAATTAGAAAAATCAAGATTCCTATTCCATTGGCTGAATTGGTTAGGAATAAGTCATACACGGAGCCCACTTTTAAAATTATGAACTCCTCAGCTAATCTTATTCCTTCTGATGTGATTAATTTGTAAGATGAGAATACGACCATTATTTTTTGTTGTAAAACTTTTGATCAACCAGATGATAAATATGCTTATCCTCCTCCATTTTATATCACTCTCACAGTTCATGATCAAATGTTGCGCAATTGCCTTCTAGATTATGGTGCCTCTCACAATCTCATGCCCACGGCAGTCATGGAAGCATTAGGGCTTGCTATCACTAAACATTATCATGATCTCTATGCCTTTGACTCTAGAGTAGTAAAATGTCTTGGAGTCATTAAAGATCTGGTAATCAATCTTACACAGTTTCCCATGAAAAGTGTACTCATGGATGTAGTCATAACTGATATTAATCCTAAATTCAATATGTTATTATCACGATCTTGGGAAAAGAGGGTAGGAGGAACACTTCAAATGGGTGTTTCTTATGCTACATACCGGTATTTGGAGGTGAGTATAGAAGACTTTATAGATAATTTCAACTTGCATATAACATCATATTAAAACATTCCACACCTAATTACCCTTAGCGGAATGGATTTGCAAAACCTACTAATAAGAGTATTGTGAATAGTATAAAAAAGATGTTATTTCAAAAAAAAAGGACTTGGGACATTAAATTAAAATATGCTCTTTGGGCAGATAGGGTAACTGTAAACAAATACATTGGACTATCAAATTTTCAACTTGTATATGGAATTGATGAAATATTTCATGTCCAATTAAGTTGTCCAGTAATCAAGTTTTTGCAAGATGTAGAAGAAGAATGAGATGAAATGAAAAGAATAAAGTTTCAGATAGTCAAGTTACAACAAGAAAGAGAAACAATAATGGAAAAAGATGAAGCCTACAAAAAGAAGGTAAAGGAAAGCTTTGATAAAAATGTCAAAAAATACACTTTCTTAGTTGGTGATGCAGTTCTCAATGGGATGCACGAAATGATGAAAAAGGTAAGCACAGAAAATTTTATAATTTATGGTTGGGACCATTTACAATAATTAAGATTTCGGGAAATAACACTTTTGTCTTACAAAATATGGATGGTGATGAATTTACATGCCCAGTAAATGGTTCGTTCTTGAAACACTTTCACACATACTGAACTGAGGCACTCATATTCATTGTGTATATCATTACAATTTTTGTATATAAGACTCCATCCCAATAAAGCAGTTTGATTTCAGAGGTATGATTCTATCAGGTTTTCCGAAGGCACATGGTCAATATGTTCTTAAAGCCTCACAAGGAGAGATTTATCCCCAATCGGAGCCAGATGTTATCTCTAGATTTGTATCTTAATCCTACCTTAGATATTTTTCCTAGAAGACTATATTCTTTGCTAGTTTTATATTAGGACCCTTTAAAATTAGTGGTTAGGTTCTTTAAAGTTTTCTTTTATCATTATTTTATTTGTTAGAATAAACATTCCTCATTTTCATTAATTTTTCAAGTTATTAATATTTATTAAAATGATGCATAGTTTGATCAAGTCCAATGTTATTGAACAAAGCTCATAAGGTCCAATTTCATTCATGCATAATGCATTATGAAGGTTTCAGGTGATTCAATTTTAATAAAAACATTATTATATTGCATTTATAATCATAGTGCATACTGACAACGCATTGAATAATGAGTGACATGTTGGCGGTGTCGGATTGTTTCCACTTGGAAATTGGTTAAGGACATATGTCATGTGTTGGACACGTGTTTGAAAGAAGAGTTAATCTTCATTATGATACTGATAGTATCCCGGACGCGTGTGGGAGGAAGGAGTGTAAGTTGATCATGGCATGGATGTACATGCAGATTTTGATATTATCAAAATACATGAGCCCAGATTTGTATTCCAGTTAACCTAAATAGTATAGGCTTGCTAATTCAGATTTCTACATAGATTATTTTGCTTAGACATGTTTTGAACAGGAATTTAGTAGAATCACAGAATCACACGGTGGTAAAAAGGATCAGTGGGAAAATTTGTAGGTTAGAGCCAGGCGTTGTCAAGTGGGTTGATGAATTTCCCAGATGTATAGAGATGATGAAAAACGTAGGATGGTTTTCCTTGTGTGAAAGAATCAAATGTCATAACCTACAAGTAACGAATGCCTTTGTAAATAATTACAAGGATTCAGTGGTAAATTTGCAAACCCTAACATTTAAGGTAGACGGGGCTACCATTGCAGAGGCAACAAGAATACCATCTAAAGGAGAAAGGCGGTTTAAGAAGCACCTATTCGAGGTTGATTTAAGTAGGTTTCTATTACCTAGTTTAGAGAAGCTAGTTTGGGGAAAAGGAATCTATTTAAACAAAATTAAACCTGAATGGAGAGATATTTTGAATGTTGTTCAACATTATATAACTTGTGAAGGATGGTTCGCAACCATATTCAGGTATCATTTAAGATTTTGGGAGCATTTAAATGATGAATCCAGATTAAACTTTCCCTATTACCTGTTTAAAAGTATAGAGAAGATGGTTACACGGGTAAGAAACCACCTCGATCACAACAGTCATTCAGTATTTCATCATGATTTAATTAAGCTTATGATAACTACTGAGTTGGGAAAATTTGATAGATCTTGGAAAATTTTCATATTATAGTCTGGTTTCGAGCCTGAAGCTCATATGCACGATGATGAAGAAATTAGAAGGCGGTATAAAAGGAAAAAAAGAAAGGTAGCCGAAGGTGGTAATGAACAAGCACAAAAGGTATGTGATGTTGTAAACATGTCTATGTCAAATATTTCTAGAACAGAGGTACAGAGGAAGCTAATTATCGAATTCTAAAGAGAAGAAGTCACTGCCCGTGATACTCCTAGGGATATTGGGTAAAATGTTATGGTTCAAGAGTTTTCATCAAATTTGAGGCAGGATGAAGCCCCTATTGCAAATAATATTGAGAACAATTGGAGGGCAAAGACTAGATCCAAAAAACGTTAAGGATGAACATGAAGGTTATCTTAAACCCTAAGATATACAGGTTGCAGATGAAAACTATCACACAAAAGATCAAACCCTCACTGATATTCAAGAGGAATTAATGCATACACTAGATTTAATTAAAGAAGTTTACAAGGGTGAAAAAAAGGTGGTTGAATTTGAGGTTGGTAAAGGTTCAAATCCTTCAAATATTGATGAAGATCCTACACATTCGGATATGAGGAAATCCGTATCATAAGTTGAGGTTTTGAAAAAATATTTGCAAGCCTTTAAAGAAAAAACAGATATCTAAATGATTCAAATAAAAAACTGATGATTGGTAACAGAAGATTGAGAGAGGATTTAGAAGAAACTGATGTAAACTACCAAGAGCTCATAACAGTATCAAAAGAATTTTTATGGAGGAATAGGGCTACACAACAGCAGTATGAGGAACTCATAAATAGAAACAAAGAACTTCAAGATCAAATTCAGTCAAAGGAAACATACCATTCTCGGCTACAAAAAAGATCTCAAGCATTGGATGGTTTAACTATACTAGTTGAAGCAGCTAGGAAAGTTTAACTGATCGTGGACAAACCCAGCTC
>LPNX011209854.1:451133-474065 GCA_001517045.1 Pseudotsuga menziesii | reverse complement strand
ATATTTAAAAATTAATTTCTTTCTTAATCTAAATTTTTATTAATTTGAATGTTGTAAAATTGAGTTAAATATATTGCCAAATAATATAAATAAATATTAATTTAAAGTGATTTATGCCTAAACCTTTATCATTTGATAATGTACATAAGTTACATTGTAGTTACTAACACACATGGTTTTCTTTTGACGTGATATTTGCTAATAAAAATAAAGTGAATATAGCTATAAATGTTTATTTTAGTTATATTTGAAATATTTTTCCATAAAATATTTTATATAATATTTTAAAATTCATCATTTTATTTTTGTTTTGAATGTTTTAAGTTTATTTTAAAAAAGTATTTAATTTAAATAAGATATTTATATAGAAGAATGTAATTAGCAAAATTGATGTCCAAATTTTTTACTTAGATTATTGCTATAATAAAAAGATTAGATTTTAGATTTTGTATATAACTTTTATGTTTCCAAATTCAATATGAAGAATGGAGTAAACATGGAAATATGTTAAGAATGTAGAACATAACATTAATGTTTTTTTTAAATCTTTTACATACCTTATGGCTCACGAAAAGATATTAGATTCCAAATTTTTCATATATATTTGATCTTACCGCAACTTTAAAGTTTGGTGACAAACATCAAAATCATTTTAGATATTTAGAGTTTGTTAAATTGCCACAACAATGGCTTCTTAAGTCGTTTAAATGTTGTCATTCCATTCACCGAAGTTTGACTCTCCTAATTGTTGTCATTCCACCCACCAAAGTTTCAGTCTCCTCAATAGCATATTTGTGCCTTATAGCTATTAAATAAGATATATGTCAAGGTTCTTAGTAAAAGTGTATGTGATGATAAATCATTATCCTCAACTTTCTTTCATTACGATTTTTGACTTTTTTATGATGGTGATAAAAATGATGATGACAACGTTACCATATTGGTCTATCATATTTTGTTATATTGAATCCAATCTCAAAAAGGGCACAAATAAGATTATAATGATTATAAAAGAATTGGACCCTTTTTCATTTTGAAATTGATTTAAAAAGAAAATTGCCAAGCCATGCATGCTTTCAAAATCATCATCCTCATGATCATTGTCATCATCATCATCATTTTCATCATCGTCATCAAAATCATAATTATCATCATCTTCGTCGTCGTCATCATCCTCACCATCCTTGTATCATCATCATCAACATCATCATCATCATCATCATCATCTTCATCATCGTTTTAATCATCATCGTCTTCATCATCAGTGTCTTCTTCATCATATATCATCATCTTTATCATCATCTTCATCATCGTCGTCGTCATCATCATCATCATCATCATGTGGATCATCATTGTCGTCATCATCATCATCATCATCATCATGTGGATCATCATTGTCATCATCATCATCATCATCATCATGTGGATCATCATCGTCATCATCCTCACCATCCTCATCATCATCATCATCAGCATCTTCATCTTCATCATATATAATCATCATCATCATCATAATCATCATCATCATCATAATCATCATCATCATAATCACCCTCATCATCATCTTCATCATCATCATCATTGTCATCGTCGTCTTCATCATCATCGTCATCCTCATCAACATAATCATCACCAACATCATCATATTCATCATAATCGATGAAGCTGACATCGTTATCCTCATGATCATTGTCATCATCATCATCATTGTCACTGTCGTCATCAAAATCATAATTATCATCTTCATCTTCATCATCGTTGTCGTCATCATCATCATCATCTTCATCACCATCATCATCATTAACATCATCATCATCATCATTGTCTTCATCTTCATCGCCATCATCATCATTAACATCATCATCTTCATCAACATCATCATTAAAACTATTTTTAAAATTAAAAGTAAACCTAGATCAAATTAATTATTTCATATCATCATCATTGTCGTCATCATCGTCTGTATCATCGTTGTTGTCGTCATCATCATCAACACCATCATTGAAATTATTTTTAAAATTAATAGTAAACATAGGTCAAATTAATTACTTCATCATCGTCATCGTCGTCGTCATCATCATCAGCAGCATCATCATTTTCATCGTCATCGTCATCAACATCATAAGGATTTCTCATCATCATCATTGGCATCAACATCATCATCATCAACATCATCATCATCCATCATCATGATCATCGTCGTCGTCGTCATCATCAGCAACATCATCGTCGCCATCGACAACATCATCAGCATCGCCATCGACAGTATCATCAGCATCACCATCGACAGCATCATCAGCATCATGATCATCATCATCATCATCATCTTCATCATCATCAACATCATCATCATTGTCATCATCTTCATCATCATCATCATCATCATCATCATAATGATCAGCATCATGGATAACATCATGATCATCATCGACATCATCATCATCAGCAACATCCTCATCCTCATCATCATAGATTCACTGTACACATAAAGACTCACATAGATACACCACCCCCCCTCTTTGTATATATAAAAAAATAAGACATAGTATATATAAATAAAAATAAATAAAACATAGTATATATATATATATATATATATATATATATATATATAAAACATAGCATATATATATAAATAAATAAATAAAATAAAGCATAAATAAACAAATAAAATAAAATAAAACATAAAACAATATATATAAATAATTATAAAACAATTATTTTAAATACATATATAAAAATAAAAAAGCAAAAACATAAAACAATAAAAAAAACTACCAGTGGCGCTATTTTCATTTCAGCTTCACGAGAAAGCTTCATCCTCTATGCATCTCATCAGGTGCTTGTTGTTTAGTGATCAATGATGTTCTGAGCAACTTGGCCAAAGAATAATATCAGTGGGAGCAACGATTTGGACCCACGAAGACTAAGGAGAGTGGATTGTGGTTTTGTAGCTGACAAGGAGGCCAATTGTCAATCGAGACAATGCATCCCAAAATTGTGAGTACCATGCCCTAATTCATGTCTATTTTAAAAATTTTAAGATAGTTCTGCAAATCTCCAGGGTTTCTTAGCCAATAGAGGAAAGGCAAAGGATATTAGAGCAGGTTACCCTCATTGATCAGCACCCAATAAAATAGAGTTAATAGGGGTAAAAATAGATTTGCATTTGACAGTTTCATTTGACCCGCATTTGACCCATATTGGATGATATGGATTCTGAAGTCTGGCCAGTCTGAGCGTTACAATTAGTGGACGAACCCACCACATTTTGGTTTGCATTCATTGGTTGTTTTTATTTGAGTTATCTCAACAACCGGTTCCCAAATAAGCTATTAAGCCAACCCCACCAAAATGAGATGCTTAAGGGAGTTTTAGAGAAGGATTCAAGTCCCCCCATAGCCATGATAGATATATTTTTTCTGCTCACGTGTATGCTCGGCCCGTGGAGAAGGATAAAATCAGTCGCTACCCCGAGTAGGATTTTTGAGCCCTATTTTGTTGTAAGCAAGAAACTCGAACCTAACCCCTAGATCATTCAAGATCATTATAAAATCCCTAGGTTAGAAAGAAACTCGAACCTAACCGAGTATTTTCCAAATTGTAGTGACAACAGGGGTTTTCCAGAATTCTGCCAAATGTTATGGATTTTTTCTTTAAGGCATTTTATTATAGAAACGTTATATTAGAAAGTAACTCGAACCTAACCCAGTAATTCCCAAATTGTAGTGACAACATATGTTGAATCAATTCCCTAGTGTCTTTCATCTTATCATGTTTAATAAACCCTTAGAATATGAAGTGTTTAATTTGAACCATTGGGTGAATCTTGCCAACAAATTCTACTTTAGGGACGAGGACTGCTAGTTTTAGATGAAGGGAATTTACCACGTAATAAGGACACCAACATACTCCATGTTCTTTCCCAAATACATAGGATGAGACGGGTGTTATTGTCATGCACCCTTTTTCAGAACAATTTTAAAGAGCTCTTCAATATTTTGAGGTTGGTAAGGCCTAATATTTTAGATTTGAACTCTTTTCAAGCCTTCTTTAGCCGGTTGATCAGTAGAGTGGATGTTAGTTCTTGGAGATCCTGTAGAGTGGATGCTTGGTTGCTCTATAGGTTCCTCATTAAATAATTACTTGATATGTTGGCTTCTTGGAGTCATGTGTTATTTTTGGGTAGTTCCTTTTAGTCTTTAATTTGGTCCTTTCTTTCCTCTAATTTATGTCATATTGTATGCTTGATACTATTGATATATTTACACATGGGTTGGACTAGTGTCAACATGCCATGGTAGGGTTTTTTTTTGGGTGTCCTTCCCCTTTGCATCTATAATTTATGAATATGTGTTAATTCTTTTAGCATAGGGAAGTATTCCTATACATTCAAGATCCATTGAGCAATTTTCATATAATTTCATCAACTGATAGGGTTTGGGCTACATGTAATTGAGTTTCTCCACCTTATCCTCTTTTGTTGTTGTATAGAAAGACTAGTTGTCTTTCTTCAAACTCATGTTTCTTTAATTTTCTCATATTATCTCTTCATTCTTACCATTGCCATGGTTTGGTGGATCATTTACCATAACCTATATTCATCTAGTTTTTCTAGTTCCTCTAACCTATACTTAATGTATTTATGTTTTTTTCATTGTCCCTTCACTACAATACATAGTGACAACTTACCAGCTAGTATTGTTTTCTTCCCATGACTCTAGTCAAGGGAAGGAGTGCATCACCCATTGAGAGCCTCCACCAGCAAAAATGTGAGGAAGCAATGCATCACCCATTCTGGAGAAGAACAATTCGCCAGGGCACAAAAGGAGGTCAAAACTTCTGCATGTACCTTCCTATCTCATAGAAGGACCTATACTATCCTTCCTAGCAAGTCTCAGCTTCATTGACAACATATTGAAACCAAAACGCGAAGAACAACATTGGAGTGTGTGTTTTTCCTCAGTTGGTCATCAACTGCTAGAGAGTAGCACTACATATTCTGCTACATGCATGGCTTGCATGCCTCACATATCTCGACGTACTATCAAAATTATTATTATTGGTATGTGTACCTTCTCTCACTAACAATGTGTTGCAGCTGCAAAGTTTTCCCAAATTTTTTAAAATTTTGGACCCTCCTTTTAATTTTGTCTTGCTTCGACTTGTTTGGATTGCTGAACTTTATTGTTCCTCTGTCGCAAGTTTGATCTTTTTTAGGTTAATTTAAGGTAGAGTGTTGATCATTTTTGAGAAGCTGAATGAATATTTTTGTCTGCTGATGATGTTGATTCGAACTTGAAGTTTTGGTTTGTCAGTATTTTTCGTTGTCGAAAGTATATTGGACAGTGAATTGGGGCCGTAGTCATCTACGTAGCCGCCGTTGCGGAAGCCTACTTATGAATGTCCCGATGGAAAGTTATGATGTTCACCGATGTGCTTTATTTCATTTATTTCTTTAGACTATCGACATTTTTATTTTATTGCGGCCGAAGCATCAATATTTTGTATCGCCGCCGTTTTGGAAGACAGATAAAGAATGGGCTGACGGATAGTTGTTTCTTTCGCCGATCACGTGGTTTTATTGTTTCAACTTTTTTCTTTGAGATGATTTTTCGGAATGTTTTGACTTTGATCGAAGGCCGTAGTCTAATTGCGTTCCATCATTGCGGCTCCGTAGTAGACTAACTATCTGCCATATATATTTTCCTTTCGTGGATGTTTTTGTTCTGATTTTTG
This sequence comes from Pseudotsuga menziesii, assembly GCA_001517045.1. Classification (NCBI taxonomy): domain Eukaryota; kingdom Viridiplantae; phylum Streptophyta; class Pinopsida; order Pinales; family Pinaceae; genus Pseudotsuga; species Pseudotsuga menziesii. Next base: position 468,326 of record LPNX011209854.1, on the reverse strand, counting down.
CCGATGGTTCACTTGATTTTCGCTGACGGTTGTTCTAGTTTTCTCCGATGTTGACTGGTATACGGAACTTTTGGTCCATGTAACTTCTTCCATTGCAACTCTTTAGTGAACTAGTCATCTGATGCTATAGTGATTTCGAGGTCTGGTGCTGCAAGGTTAGTTTTTTATTTCACCATTTTTTATTGTGTTGCGGAACTCCTAGTCTGTACGTCGCCCGCCAATGCAGCTCATTAGCAGGTTAACTGCTCGATGCTTTAGTCATTTCGCTATCCAATAGAAGCTTTTTCCCGCTGACATTTCTCAACATAGGTCTATATATATGGGACGGTTATTATTTTATTTTTTATCTTTGTGAATTCGCTTATGCCTTCGTCCTCACTATCGAACTATGCATCCGTGCTTAGCTGTCGGGATTTCGTGCATTTGGAGTGCTGCCATGGATTTTTCAGACCATCACATTGACTGCATTTTCTTTGCCATGTAGGCCAACCATGGTTTCTCCTTATTTTGATTTTATTGATCAATTTTGGAACTAGGGTTTTGTCCTCTGGTTAGGTGTTCCCGCCATTTGTAGTTGGCCGTCTAAGTCGGATTTTGCATCCTTACGACGTAGAGTATTGGTCAGTTTCGCAACACTTATAGTGGGGGGTTTTTGTTTCTTGAGCTTGTATGAGTTATTATGGAGTTTCTAACCTGGTCTGATGGATTAGGAGGTTGGTGCAAAAAACCGTTACGCTGTCTGCACCGTTTTTTGTGGGATTTCTTATGGCCGTCCGGGGTGAAGTTTTTCAGTTGTCTTCCCGTCGTAGACAGTTGCCCTGTTTTCTTGGACACCGGAGGGTTTGTTTCGCACGTTTTGATTACTATATGGGGATGTTCGTTATGGCGAAGAATTGGATTGTGATTTCTGTATAGGCGATGTATTTTCAATCACGATTATTACTAGTTGTAGATGGACTTAGGATTTTTTAGACTTAGCAATTTTCAGAAGTTTTCTTGCTAGTTATTCCCGATTTTGGATTTGCATTCTAATAGGTTTAGCTGTTGCAAATATGGAAGAGGTAAATGTTTATACCGTTTTTTTTTTCATTCCTCAAATACTGATTAAAAGCTCAAATAGCCTAAATGCATTTTGGTTTATGACTGGGAAACTTCTTCAAAGGTGACATGTCTAAAAGGAAAAAGAAGAAGGCCCCTGTTGTTGAAGGAGAACCTGATGTGGAAATCATTACAAAGGTAGAATATATCTACGAAGACACTAGAGCTACCACCGGGGTAAAGCCTAATTACAAGTGTGGTGAAATTTATTGAATGATTTCAAATCAGAATGTGCCTGATGCTGGATTTGAAGAGTTGACCATATATGCCAACATAGAAAAGTCATCTCTTATGAAGGTAGTCACAAGACCTGAGTTGTTCCCATGTTCATAGGTGATCAGTTGGATTCTACCTAGGGCAGATGTGACAACTATGATTTTAGCCAATACTGCCAAACAGGGATATGCTACCTATAGTCTTGGTTATGTATCATTAGAATATCACCTACCCCCATCCCAGGCTTACCTAATTGAATATTGGTTGAAAGAAATAAACTTGGACCTGGTTGAAACGGTGAAGAGGATGATGATACCTGGGATCAACTTTCGAACCAGGCCATCAGGAGAGTATGATACATCCACTCTCAGGAATCCTTATAGGTTTATAGCATTGATGTTGAACAGAGTGTTTGGGAGAGCTCATGGTAAGAGCTTCAAGCTAGGATGGGTCCCTATTATTTTCTATGTGGCCACCCAGGGGACAGTATTCAATTGGGAAAACATTGTGTCCAACAACCTCTCAGCTTGCATTTCTTCGGCTCTAGGAGGGGTGTCCCAGAAGAAATATGAGTTTTATATGAGTTCCATCTTAGTGGGATGTATACTATGCACCCAACCATTTCTAGCCTTAAGATGCATTTGGGACAGAGACAAAACCCATGTGTACACTGCATGCAAAATATTTTGGGCACACAAGTATTACAGCCACTATAGAGAGATATGTGAACATTTTATTATTCCTTTACACAATTTGATCTTGCTAACAAAATACAATTGTATGTATGAGGAGGCATTTAAATTCATCGAGGAGCATGCAAATTATTATTTGACTGAAGAGGGGATGTACATTAGGATGTATGGTTTCTCTAGGGCACCTTCTTTGCCCCCCAAGTATGCCACTGATTATGTGGTGCATAAAGAAGCAGCCAGGAAATTTTACCTAGGTGGTGTAGGAAGCTTCATATTTGAACACAAGAAGGGAGCCTATCCTGCCATACATTTCAAGCTAGGAAGCTACAAATTTACAAATATTAAAAGAGCTGCTGAATTTGTACAGGAATTGGAGCAGTTTCATTCTGGAGAGATGAGCTTCCATAGAAATGACTCCCAAAATAAAGTTGTAGAACATTGCAAAGAATATGACTGCATTGAAGAGAATATTTAAACAGAAGATCACCATTAAGGGCAGTAAGGGCCAAACTGCATAGAATAAATTTGAAGAGGAGGAGGCCAAGAAAAGAGAAGAGGATGCTAGGACACTAGCAAAAGAGGCTGAGAGTTGGATTAATAATGAAGAAGAAGAAAGAAAGAAAGCTATAGAGGAAGCAGGAAAGAATGCAGAGGAAGTTGCAAAGAAGACAGAAGAAGAAAGAAAGAAGAAAGAAGATGAAGATATGAAGAAGAAACAAAAAGAAGCTAAAGGTTTGAGGCTGACAGGATCTACAACAAACCAGCAAACTTCTGACCCAATAAACATCCAAGAAGTACAGGATTAGACAGATCAGGGGCAGGGACAAGATAATCCTAATTCCCAGGATCCTGCTGCAACTTCTGACAGCAATATAGGACAAGTTGTTTTTTTTGAATTGAAGTTGATACCTTTTGTGCAAAAGAAAGGAGAAGAAGTCCCAGATTTTAGCACCATTTTCTATGACAAAGAGAAAAAGATGATTATCAAAAGGACTAAGAGAAAAATCGAAATACGGGGACAACCAGGCATGATGGTCACTGATAAAACTTTGCTGCATGGGACGGATCCAAATCCGAGGTTAACAACAAGAGCTACAGTGGCATTGACACAAGCCACTAAAGATAATGTAAATAGACTGATGACGGATCTGGAGCAGTCGAAAAGGAATGCAGCTCAGTTAAAGAAAACTTTGAAGAAGGAGATAAATGAAGGTTATAAATTGAAGAGGAAATTTGAAGACATGCAAAAATGAAGTGAAGACTTCAAAAGCAGAACTTCTGAATCTTTAAGAAAACAAGATGACTTTGGAAATTTCAATGGAAAGGATAGGTAAGGATGCTCAGAATAACCTAGCAGAATTGTAGAGGTTATAGCAAGAATATCAAGTGTTGAAGACAGAAAAGGATGAACTCAAATCATCATATGAAACTCTTAGTGTAGAAAAGGACCAGCTGCAGAGCAAAGTGGTGGAGTTGGAGGCATAGAGGGCTACCATGGAAGAGAAAGAAAAGCAATTCCAAGTGCAGGTAGCAAATTTTGAAGGACAGGTTACTTCATTAGTAACATCACTGAAGGATGCCAGTGAAAAGCAAACTAATATCCATCCTCTAAAGGAGCATTTCCTAGCCCAAGGAGATGTAAACTCTTGTATATAGATAACAGATTGGGGGTAATTTTGGAGACTACCTCATATTTTGTAGATAGGTCTTAGGACATTTTCGAAGTCCTAACTGGAAGGATAGTAAGGATAGAGACCAATGAAGAAATTCCTGTAGATTTACCAGCTAAAGATCAATGCAGCTTAAAGCAGGATTACGATTTGTTAGAATTTGCAATAAATACAGTAGAGGAGTTCAAGAAACCTGTGAAGAAAACAAGAGGAGCTTGTATTGAATACTACAGAAGGGTGCTGGTCACCTACAACAGATGTCAAGTTGCTGCAGAACAAAGACTAGAGGCATTACCAGAGCATGAGCTGCTCACAGAATTGCTACAGAGCACGTATCAGGAGGATGAGCAGAAGATACAAAAAGTCAAGGGCTTGGATGAGCAGATCCTGAAAGATGTCATAGCTCATGCAGCAGTCAGCATCCATTTGCTTGAATATCAGCTATGTTTAACCCCAGCCAGAATCGAAGTAGTTAAAAATCAGGCTGCTAAGTATGAAATAAATATACGTTTTCTTGAACCTTAAGAATTTGAGAGCATAGAAGTGGAAGCCCAAGCGTGGAAAAAAATTTTTAATGATCAAGCGGGGCCCTCTTCATAGAAGTGCTCTATTAAATTTTTTTTTAATTGTAATATATTGTATAATTGTTGAGCGCTCACTATAGGACAAATTTTGGGAGTTGAAACATTGGGGAAGCCCAAGAGTCATTTAGAGGCAGCCCAAAAGTTTTTCCTTTTTGTATAAGTATAGGAGAGTTAGATGTGGAAAAGGACTTTTTCCCAGTTAGACTTGTGAGAACATGTTGTAAGAAGAACTATTTCCTTTTGCAATAGATAATTACAATTTTTCCTGTTGGAGAAATCTTTGGTGGAATGTTCAAATGTTTTGCAATGGATGTTGTTGAAGGGGAACTATTTCGTTTTTAGCTTTTGTCCATTAACTATGAGATCGTTCTAGCTTGTTGAACCTATGTTCTTGTATGAATGTTATCTAGTTTATTTTATGGAATTTCCACTATGAATAATGAATGCTTTTCATAAACAATGAGCTATCTTGTTGTTCATCTATCTATTCATGTTTATGTGTTTTGAAATAAAGAACAGCTACCTGTGATTTTTATTAATGCATGAACAGTAATACATTACTCATTAAATGATAATCTCGCTCCCTAAGGACAGTTTAGTTGAGTTAGTTTTAGCTTTATTAATGTGTGTGATTTAGATGCGAGAGAATTAAGATGAGAGGTAAGAACCTGCACATCACATTGTGACCACTCCTCATATTCTCTATCAATCTGCATTTTAGATAGGCATTTGCATCTCATACTTAAAACTAAAAAACTAAAAAAGATACACAGTGGACCGGGCTATAACTAGTAAAACCCTTTATTTTGTTTACTTGACCTACAGTAGCCGGACCACAAACCAGACGGATTCCCCATACCAAGCAGTAATGAGCTAGTTGGGAACGTTTACTGGGGAGAATCCCTTGCTATTGTCGCTTGCAATTTTCCAGACCTCAACAGTTTTTGGTGCTAGAAGGAGGGCCGCTAGTGCGTGGCTGGCCGAGGAAACCCATCGCCTCAAAATTACTCCACCAGTGATAGTTCAGAAAGCATTTTATTTCCCAATCTGATTCCTAAAGGGAAGTGGAAAGAACACTTGTATTATTTGGACAATGAAGTTGTTAATGATCTGAGAAGACATACTAGGGCATATTTGAAAAGTATTGGAGGATTACCGATTATCCCTGATTTACCCAGAAGAGAGTATAAGAAAAAATACCATCCTATATTGGAAGAGTCAGTTTTGGTTGGAGATTTGGAAGAATTGGTAGAAATAGCCTTACAGGAAGTTGTTCAGCCTTTGAATCAAGTGGGCCCAAACACACCTTACGGTTCACCTGTTAATACACTCATGTTCATTCACCACCTCACTCTCCACCCAGACTCATGGCAGGCATAAACGCTAATCAACCACCTAACCCACCAAATCCACCACATGCTTGGAAAGCCAGATCACATTTAAACCTAACACCTCCTTTGCATGAATTACCTTAGGATTTTGAGAAAATGCTGCCCAAATTTGACCCCAGTGAAAAGATTTTAGTAGATGATCACTTGCAAAGTTTCTACTTGGCCATAGAAGGACTGAAGGCTGGAGAACACGAAGATGCAATCTACAAACCTTTTTCCACATACCCTTAAAGGAGCAACAGCCTCATGGTATTTTGGTCTGCCTGCAAACTCAATCCCAGACTGTGATACTTTTGAAAGGATATTCAGAAGCAAATATGCAGCCTAGAAGACTCATGCAGCTCTCATGAAAGGACTGTGCGCTTTAAAGAAAGAAAGAAAAGAAAAGGTGCATAGTTTTACCCAAAGGTTTGTTTCTTATCTTAAGAATTTCTCTGCAACTGATAAGCCCTATGATAAAGTTCTAATTGAGTATTATACTTCAGCTTTGCGGGTTGACTTGGCTATGTTTGCAAAGGCTCAAGTTAAACCTACGTTATCAGAGACGTATGAAGAGGCTGAGAGAGTAGAAGCTAAAAAATAAAGCATAGAAGATTATCCTGAGCAGTCAGGAGAGAAAAATTTTGGGAAGAAAGCCTTATTACTGTCTAAGCCTAAAGACAAGCAATCACATGATTTTGAAGGAATGTTAAAGATGATGCAGAAACTTTCTAACAGAATAATAGATTTGGAAAAGGAAAATGAAGCTCAGAAATCATATAATCCTTACTACAAGAGAAGAGAGGATGACAATTAGTATAAACCTACTCCACACAGTCCTGCATCAATGAACTTGACGGAGGTAGGTATGGATAACTTTTGCACTTTCCACCAGCAGCCCCATTCTGAAAAAAATTGTCCTCAATGGATAAATTCAATGACATTAGTGATGAATCAACTGTTGGATTCCAAATTAACAGAGGTTAATGATGAAGAAGAAAAGGGTGGTAAATCCACAGAAAAACAAGAGAATGATGCTTTGGTATTATGGGATTGTGTCTCTCTTTTTTATACAGAAGAAGGTACTCTAAAACCTGAGGAGATATCGAAAACAACTGTGACAACAAGAAGCCAGGATTTGGTGAATAAATACAATTCAATACTCCCAAAGATCAAGAAATTGCAAGAGAATGTAAAGAAACTACAGAAGAACAACATAGATGATCAAATTCCTGAACTTACTATTAGTAGTCAAGATCCGAAACAAGTCAACATGACTACTGAGCCTATTGAAGACAAAGTGGGTAATGTCAAGGAAAATATCAAAACACCTGAAGTACCAGAGGAAGAGCTTCCTACAAACAACCAACCTATAGAAGAAATTGTTGAAGCAAGTGTGGGAGGTAAGACTAGGTTTAAAACCCCACCATTCCTCTTGAATTTGGAGATTTTAAACCATAATGTGCACAATTGTTTGGTAGACTCAAGATCATTAGTAAATGTTATGCCACTTGCAATCTGCAAAAATATTAAAGGACAACCTAAACCTACTACCTGGGAGGTTACTCAATTAGACAGGACCAATGTGAAAGTAGTTGGGGAAATGGAGGATGTCCTGATTCGATTATCTGCAAACGAAAAGATCTGTCAGTACATTGATATTGTGGTAGTAGACATACCTGATGGTTATGGACTTATTTTGAATCGAGACTGGTCAACAAGACTAAATGGGTATTTTCCTTTAGATTGGTCACATTTGTGGTTGCCTCAAAAGGGAAGTCCAAATCAGATTAAAATATTAAGAGAGCCCTACATGAAACAAAATGTCATGCAATTGGAAGAGAAAAATGAATCAGTGAATTTTGTATTGGGAAATTATCTAATTGAACTTGAACCATGAAACTTTGCATCAGAAGAAGCCAGCAACATATCAGACACCCAGTCTGATCTCCTTCGATGTTCACGGGCTGATGAGATTGATTGTAAAATAGTAGATGTAGTTTTTGTTTCAAGAATAGTAGAATTAGATAATGGTTAGGTCTTTATCATTTTTTATTCAAGCCTAACCCCTTAACTTACAAGTTGCTAGATTTATAGGGGTGGGCAAAGAATTGACAGTTAGTGGTTTAGTCACAAATTTTTAATTTTTGTTGATTATCTTGTACATAAATAAATTGAGTTGATTGTTTATTTTGATTTGTTTTATTCATGTTTTGTTTTAGTTTATATTTTGATTGATTTCAATAAAAAAGAGGCAAACTTTTGGTTGCATGGAGAGCATCATAATTCTAGATTAACTAAAATCCTTGACTATAAGACTGTGTACTATTGTTTTATCTGAAAGAATCTCTTCTAGTTTAGCAGTTTTCCTAAATGGTTGTGAACACTTTGAAGTCCTACTTAATCCCTGTAAAAAAAATCAAGATCAAAAGGTCTAGAATATTATTTCGAGGCTCCATGCATCTCACAATTAAAATTGTCCTAGGGGGTGATAGCAAAAGACCCACAGAAAGGAAGCAGGGTAAACAATATATTATATATAAATGATCCCATACCAAGAATTGAAATCCAAAAGGCTAATAAGAGTCAAAACTCCTAAGAAAGCAATATGTATCAAAACAAAGTACTGAATCATATGAGTACAAGATTGCCAAAAGTTCTTCTCCATCTATGAGCTGAAAATTAAATACATCTCTCACACAAAAGGACACTATGGATAGAGGAGCCTGAATAAAAAATTTAGAAAGAAAGGCATGAGAAGGACTCAAAAAGACAAAAAAGTCCAAAAGCACAAAAAAGTGCAAAATGGCATGGGAATGAGGAACAAATGAATATTTCTATTTACCATATGTTACAATCCTGTGGTGTCCAAGCTGGAAGCCACCCGAAGATAGAGGTAATAAATGAAACTCATATTCCTGGCCTCTAAAGAGTTATCTTGACTTTGAAATCTTGGTTTCCATTTTCCTAAATTGGACTATCATCAATGATTAAAAGTACATATATTTGCCATTTGGGAAATCTAGACATCTAGAAGAATTCAACATGTTGGTTTTTTTGTTAAAATAGTCTGTTACTTAAGGAAGAAGTTGGCCAAAGATCTAGGTTCACTAGGTAGTTGCCAATTGTTGCAGCTGCAACGTTTTCCCAAAAATTTTAAAATTTTGGACCCTCCTTTTAATTTTGTCTTGCTTAGACTTGTTTGGATTGCTGAACTTTGTTGTTCCTCTGCCGCGAGTTTGATCTTTTTGAGGTTAATTTAAGGTAGATTGTTGATCATTCTTGAGAAGCTGAATGAATATTTTTTTCTATTGATGATGTTGATTCGAACTTGAAGTTTTGGTTTGTCAGTATTTTTCCTTGTCGGAAGTATATTGGACAGTGAATCAGGGCCGTAGTCATCTACGTAACCACCATTGTGGAAGCCTACTTATGAACGTCCTGATGGACAGTTATGATGTTCACCAATGCGCTTTATTGCATTTGTTTCTTTAGAATGTCGATGTTTTTATTTTATCATGGCCGGAGCATAAGTCTTCTATATCGTCTTCGTTTTAGAAGATAGATAAATAATGGTCCGACGAATAGTTGTTTCTTTCACCGATCACGCGGTTTTATTGTTTCAACGTTTTTCTTTGCGAGGATTTTTCAGAATGTTTTGACTTTGATCGGAGGCCATAGTCTAATTGTGTTCCATCATTGTGAATCTAGAGCAGACTAACTATCCACCATATAGCTTTTTCTTTCGCCGATGGTTCACTTTATTTTCGCCGAAGGTTGTTCTAGTTTTCTCTGATGTTGACTGGTATGCGGAACTTTTGGTCCATGTAACTTCCACCATTTCGGCTCTTTAGCGAACTAGTCATTTGATTCTATAGTGATTTTGAGGTCCGATGCTGCAAGGTTAGTGTTTTATTTCACCATTTTTTATTGTGTCGTGGAACTCCTAGTCCTTCTGTCGCTCGTCGTTGTGGCTCATTAGCAGGTTAACCGCCCGATGCTTTAATTGTTCCGCTGTCTGATAGAATCTTTTTCCCATTGACATTTCTCAACCGAGGTCTATATATATGGGATGGTTATTATTTTACTGTTTATCTTTGTGAATTCACGTCTACCTCCGTCCTCACTGTCGAACTGTGCATCCATGCTTAGTTGTCGGGATTTCATGCGTTTGGGGTGCTGCCATGGTATTTTCAGACCATCACATTGACTGCAGTTTGTTTTCCAAGTAGGCCAACCTTGGTTTCTTTTTATTTTGACTTTATTGATCATTTTTGGAACTAGGGTTTTGTCCTCTAGTTAGGAATTCCCTTCGTTTGTAGTTGGCTGTCTAATTCAGATTTTGCATCCTTACGGCATAGAGTATTGGTCAGTTTCGCAACATTTACAGTGGGGGTTTTTTGTTTCTTGAGCTTGTATGAGCCGTTATGGAGTTTTGACCCCGGTACGATGGATTAGGAGGTTGGTTCAGACAAGTATTACATTATCTGCACCATTTTTTGTGGGATTGATTATGGCCATCCTGGGTGAAGTTTTTCAGTTGCCTTCCTGTCGTAGACAGTTTCCCTATTTTCTTGGACACGGGAGGGTTTGTTTCGTGCGTTTCGATTACTATATGGGGATGTTAGTTATGGTGAAGAATTGGATTGCAATTTCTATTTAGGCGATGTATTTTCAATCACGATTATTGCTAGTTGTAAACGGACTTAGGATTTTTCAGACTTAGCAATTTTCAGAAGTTTTCTTGTTAGTTATTCCTGATTTTTCATTTGCATTCTGATAGGTTTAGCTGTTGCAAATATGGAAGAGGTAAATGTTTATACAGTTTTTTTTATTCTTTGAATATTGATTAAAAGCTCAAATTGCCTAAATGCATTTTGGTTTATGACAGGGAAACTTGTTCAAAGGCGACATGTCTAAAAGGAAAAAGAAGAAGGCCTCTATTGTTGAAGGAGAACCTAATGTGGAAATCATTACGAAGTTAGAATATATCTATGAAGACACTAGAGATACCACTGGGGTAGATACTGATTACAAATGGGGTGAAATTTATCAGATGATTTCAAATCAGAATGTGCCTGATGCTAGATTTGAAGAGTTCACCATATATGCCAACATAGAGAAGTCAGCTCTTATGAAGGTAGCCACAAGACCTGAGCTGTTCCCGTGTTCAGAGGTGATCAGTTGGATTCTACCTAGGGAAGATGTGACAACTATGATTTTAGCCAATACTGCCAAACAAGGATATGCTACCTATAGCCTTATTTATGTCTCATTGGCATATAACCTACCCCCAGACCAAGCTTACCTAACTGAAGATTGGTTGAAAGAAATAAACTTGGACCTGGTTGAAACGATGAAGAGGATGATGATACCTGGGAAGAAATTTTGAACCAGGCCATTAGGAGAGTATGATATAGCCACTCTCAGAACTCCTTATAGGTTTATAGCATTGATGTTGAACAGAGTGTTTGGGAGAGCTCATGTAACGTCCCCGACCCTCTGACCAGCGAAGATGACGCTACCACACTATGATATAACCCAGACAACTAGCCCCATGAAGTTTTACATAACTAAAAACTGACAAATTGAAATGCTTTGAAGTAAAACATGCAGAGATGCATAATTATTTAGAATACAATGGAAGCAAAACCATACATTCAAGCATTCAACAAGTTCATCATAATTCATTAGACATCAAATATAATTACAAAGATGGAATAGTCAAGAATACTTATCTTATGCAGTATTAGTCCTGCAACCAGCTACATCGCTGCAACGTTCCACCCAACCATAGGCCAGTGTGCTCCTTAATCTTTCAGCAACATTGCCACCCCCGAGCTGGGCATGATTCCCAAGGAATAAGGAACAAGAAGGCTTACACATAGCCAATAATACACAAATTAGGAAGCCAACACAGTTGGGTTTATCAGGCTATCAACAAATCAGCAAATCCAACATAGTTCGAAGACCAACCACTGCATACACGCAGTAAAACAAGTAGTTCACAACTTGGGCGGGGAAAACCTGATTCCTGAGTCATTCTTGGACCTATTGTGGCCAAAATGACTCAATAATAACCACAGTAATACCAAAACAAAGAAGAAACCACATCAAACCAAAAATCATGGGGAAAACAATAGCCCCGACCTCAACACTGAAACAACGGGAAATACACAGCTCGAAATAGAAGAGGTGATCAGACTCTCAGCCTGGGTAGGGAAAACATATACACAGACCAAAAAATCAGTATAGAAGCACACCCCCATAGCAGAAATCATGAATGGATCCTTCACAGGGAAATTATGGATGGAAGAAAATGGCTCCCCCGGCTTGCTGCATGAGGAAAATAATGAAGAATCCCAGCCTATGCATGAGGAGAAAGGAGCGACCGTCTCTGCGTGTGGATGGAAAAAATGGAGGGATGGGAGAATGGAGTTGTTTTCCTCCTTGCCCACATGAAGTGAGAGTCCACTGGTGGAGTGTGTGTGTGGGCAAGGGCTGACAGTCCTGCCACACACCACTGCCCAGCAATAACTACCCCCAACTAATCAACAGAAGTTTTAATGTGGTAGTTGACTGATGAGACAAGGAAAGGTGAGTGAGTCAAAAGGGTGGGTGACAACTAAATGGGTTTAACAGCTGACACATGGCTTTTCCCCATTGGCCTAAGGTTTAATAATTTCCCCTCCTTATCCTTAGGAAACTCATGCCCTTTTCATCATGGATGCATTGACGTACTTGGTTGGAGTTCATTTTAATTAAAATGCATATTTACATGATGCCAAAACTATAAGGTGCTGGATAGCACGATATACCATTGGCAGCGATTCCAATCATTGAAACATAACACAACCAATCAAATGTGGGGATTTTTCCCTTACCTCCACACCATGATTAATTACAATATATACATCATGTACCTTTTAATGCAAATGGGGTCAAAATAGGGGTGTTACAGCTCATGGGAAGAGCTTCAAGTTGGGATGGGTCCCTGTTATTTTCTATGTGGCCACCCAGGGGACTGTATTTAATTGGGAAAACATTGTGTCCAACAGCCTCTCAGCTTGCATTTCTTCGGCTCTGGGAGGGGTGTCCCAGAAGAAGTTTGAGTTTTATATGAGTTCCATATTAGTGGACAGTATACTATGAACCCAGCCATTTCTAGCCTCAATATGCATTTGGGATAGGGACAGAACCCCTATGTACACTGCATACAAAATATTTTGGGCACATAAGTATTACAGCCACTATAGAGAGATATGTGAACATTTTATTATTCCTTTACACAATTTGATCTTCCTAACAAAATGCAATTGTATGTCTCAGGAGGAATTTAAAGTCATCAAGGAGCATGCAAATTATTATTTGACTGAAGAGGGTATGTACATTAGGATGTATGGTTTCTCTAGGGCACCTTCTTTGCTCCCCAAGTATGCCACTGATTATGTGGTGCATAAAGAAGCAGTCAGGCAAGTTTACCTAGATGGTGTAGGAAGCTTCCTGTTTGAACACAAGAAGGCAGCCTATCCTTCCATACCTTTTAGGCTGGGAAGTTACAAATTTACAAATATTAAAAGAGCTACTGAATTTGTATAGGAATTGGAACAGTTTCATTTTGGAGAGATGAGCTTCCATAGAAATGACTCCCAAAAGAAAGTTGCAGAACATTGCAAAGAGGCAAATGTTCACTTTGAATATACAAACTTCTAGGACAAAGATGAAGAAATATTTAGGAATGCAAGGAATATGACTACATTGAAGAGAATATTTAAACAGAACATTACCATTAAGGGCGGTAAGGGCCAACCCACGCAGAAGAAAGCTGAAGAGGAGGAGGCTAAGAAAAGAGAAGAGGATGCTAGGAGACTAGCACAGGAGGCTGACAGTTGGCTTAAGAATGAAGAAGAAGAAAGAAAGAAAGCTGCAGAGAAAGCAACAAAGAATGCAGAGGAAGCTGCAAAGAAGATAGAAGAAGAAAGAAAGAAGAAAGAAGATGAAGAGATGAAGAAGAAACAAAAAGAAGCTGAAGGTCTGAGGCTGATAGGATCTACAACAAACCAACAAACTTCTGACCCAACAAACGTCCAAGAAGTACAAGATCAGACAGATCAGGGGCAGGGACAAGATAATCCTGATTCCCAAGAGCCTGGTGCAACTTCTGGGAACAATATAGGACAAGTTGTTTTCTCTGAATTGAAGCTGATACCTTTTGTGCAAAATAAAGGAGAAGAAGTTCCAGATTTTAGCACCATTTTTTTATGACAAAGAGAAAAAGAGGATTGTCAAAAGGACTGAGAGAAAAATCAAAAGAGGGGGACAACTAGGCATGATGATCATTGATAAAACTTTGATGCATGGGATGGATGCAGATCTCAAGTTAACAACAAGAGCTGGAGTGGCATTGACACAAGCCACTAAAGATAATCTAAATAGACTAATGACGGATCTGGAGTAGTTGAAAAGGAATGCAGCTTAGTTGAAGGAAACTTTGAAGAAGGAGAGAAATGAAGGTTATAAACTAAAGAGGAAATTTGAAGACATGCAAAATGAAGTGAAGACTTCAAAAGCAGAACTTCAGACTCTTCAATCGAATAAGATGACTTTGGAAGTTTCAATGGAAAGGATAGGTAAGGATGCTCAGAATAACCTAGTAGAATTGCAGAGGTTACAGCAAGAATATCAGGTGCTGAAGACAAAAAAGGATGAACTCAAAGAATCATATGAAACTCTTAGTGCAGAAAAGGACTAGCTGTAGAGAAAAGTGGTGGAGTTGGAGGCACAGAGGGCTACCATGGAAGAGAAAGAAAAGCAATTCCAAGTACAGGTAGTAGATTTTGAAGGACGGATTACTTCATTAGCAGCATCATTGAAGGATGCCAGTGAGCAACAAACTAATATCCAGCCTCTAAAGGAGCATGTCCTCACCCAATGAAGAAGAATGCACTAGTTGCAGGTGTCTATTAAAGAGGAAAGATGTAAATTCTTGCAGATAGATAACAGATTGGAGGAAATTTTGGAGACTACCTCATATTTTGTAGATAGGTCTCGGGACATTTTGGAAGTCCTGACTGGAAGGATAGTAAGGATAGAGACCAATAAAGAAATTCCTGTAGATTTACCAGCTAAATATCAACGCAGCTTAAAGTAGGATTACGATTTATTAGAATTTTCAATAAATACAGCAGAGGAGTTCAAGAAAACTATGAAGAAAACAAGAGGAGCTTGTACTAAATACTGCAAAAGGGTGTTGGTCACCTACAACAGATGTCAAGTTGCTACAGAACAAAGACTAGAGGCATTACGAAGCATGAGCTGCTCACAGAAATGCTACAAAGCACGTATCAGGAGGATGAGCAGAAGATACAAAAATTCAAGGACTTGGATGAGAAGATCCTAAAAGATGTCATAGCTCATGCAGCAGTTGAAATCCATTTGCTTGAAGATCAGCTACGTTTAATCCCATCCAGAATCGAAGTAGTTAAAAATCTGGATGCTAAGTATGAAATAAATATACGTTTTCTTGAACCTTCAGAATTTGAGAGCATAGCAGCGAAAGCCCAAGTGTGGAAAAAGTTCTTTAATGATCAAGCGGGGCCCTCTTCATAGAAGCGCTTTATTAAATTTTGTTTTAATTGTAATATATTGTATAATTGATGAACGCTCACTATAGAACAAATTTTGGGAGTTGAAACGTTGGGGAAGCCCAAGAGTCATTTGGGGGCAGCCCAAAAGTTTTGCCTTTTTGTATAAGTATAGGAGAGTTATATTTGGAAAAGGACTTTTTCCCAGTTAGACTTGTGAGAACATGTTGTAAGAAGAACTATTTCCTTTTGCAATAGATAATTACAATTTTGCATGTTGGAGAAATATTTGGTGGAATGTGCAAATTCTGTGCAATGGATGTTGTTGAAGGGGAACTATTTCGTTTTCAGATTTTGTCCATTAACTGTGAGATCGTTCTAGCTTGTTGAACCTATGTTCTTGTATGAATGTTCTCTAGTTTATTTTATGGAATTTCCACTATGAGTAATGAATGTTTTTCATAAACAATAAGCTATCTTTTTTTTCATCTATCTATTCATGTTTATGTGTTTTGAAATAAAGAACAACTACCTGTGATTTTTCTTAATGCATGAACAGTAATACATTACTCATTAAATGATAATCTCGCTCCCTAGGGACAATTTAGTTGAGTTAATTTTAGTTTTATTTCTATGTGTGATTTAGATACAAGAGAGTTAAGACGAGAGGTAAGAACCTGCGCATCACATTGTGACCGCTCCTCGTATTCTCTACCAATCTGCATTTTAGATAGGCATTTGCATCTCATACTTAAAACTAAAAAACTAAAAAAGATACATGGTGGACCGGGCCATAACCGGTAAAACCCTTTATTTTGGTTACTTGACCTACGGTAGTTGGACCGCAAACCGGATGGATTCCCCATACCAAACAGTAATGGGCTAGTTGGGAATGTATAATGGGGAGAATCCCTTGCTGTTGTTGCCTACAATTTTCCAGGCCTCAACACAATCTTTGTCCTATTTATTCTCCAAAACAACTATATTATAGGGCCTTTTGGCACGACATTGTTTTGCATGCAACTTTTATTTTGTCAATATAGAATAGCTAAAGCACCGAACCTACAAAAATATTATCAAAACAATAGAATATCAGTTTGGGATACTATATTTTTTCATTCGGTGATCTAGTACCTTTTGTAATGCCTTCAACCCTTCAAAAGATAGGGGATAAGAGAAGGTAGTTGTGGTACCTAACAAGGAGAACCTAGATAATGCCTATAAACGAGTCATTAATGGTGATGATAAAAAATAGTGTCAACTTTGAATTGCTTCAATAGCCTATAAATGGTAAAGAATCCCTACTCTAGAAATATCATTTCATGAAATAAAACACACCATATGTTGGGGCGCATACTCCATGTTTGGGTAACTCCGCAGTTAATTAGAAAATTTGTAAGCGGAGTTATGGGTCAAAAGAGTCTTAGGGGTGTCAGGGTAAGTCAAAACCCTCTTTTTTGTAATAAACCTGTGGTTTAAATCCAGGGTTTAAGGTTTTTGGGTGCCCATGGTTTAAGACCATGGTTTTGTAAAAATGCGCAGTATAAATAAGCGCTTGTGTAAAGAAGATAAGTCAGGTTTTATGATGAAAGAAAGATTAAGGCGAAGCTAAGATTGGTTTTTTGTAAGAAAAGGTTAAGTCCCAGCTGTGTGCATGGACGACCTCTGCAGCTGAGTGCGCAGAGGGTTTGTGTAAGGAACATTAAGGAAAGACCTGCAGCTGTGTGCGCAGGGGCCTGCTGCTGTGTGCGCGGCTTTTGAGGAATGAAAGGATCTGCAGCTGAGTGTGAAGATCAAACTGTGGTTTTGTAGCAAGTTGAATAGAACACAGTTTGTGGACGTAGCCCCTACACTGGGGGTGAACCACGTTATATCTGGTGTTGTGGTTTCTTGTGATGTTTCTGTTCTGTTATCTTTTACGCATTAATACTGTATACATATGATAAATTAGATCGCTGTTAATATTTCGCTTCGCTATG
>LPNX011209854.1:374522-450949 GCA_001517045.1 Pseudotsuga menziesii | reverse complement strand
CTTTTTACAACGGTATGTTTTTTGTGATACTTATGAAATTTTCTTTGGTCGTTTCCACATAGAGTTGCACCAGTGGTTTTCTAGGTTAACAGAGAGGAGGACAAACTTTCAAGCTCGACGGATTCCTGTGTGGACTCCCGCAAGGGTCAACCTTTTGCAACACATGCACAACGAGGTATCCCGCGCTGTCGATTTTTGGACGACGCGCACGTTGGAGGCCTTCATGACAGAGTTTTCCATTGATACAAGCACTTCTTTCAGCGAAGCTGAACGACAGTTCTTCAAAGGGCCCCGTGGTAAGTTTTTAAATTCCTTAAGCTTGAAGATTAAAATACTATTGGTTGAAAAGGGTATCTTATTATTTGAGTTAGACTGCTAGTTTAGTAGTACTAACATATGTTTGCAAGTGAGAATACTTTCGACGCGCAAAGTGGGTTGCCACGAAGTGAGAAACGGTACAAAAGGAATTTTGAATCCTACTCTTCAGGACAGACCACCGCATTTCCCCCTGTCAACCCTCCACAATCCGACCCCGAAGGAAACCCTCCTGTTACCCCCCAGCGTCGCTTTGTTACCCCTAAAAATCGGTCGCAGTGTGACAGGCAACCAAGTCCAAGTATTCCGGCCAGTGGTCAACCTGCCCCCGTAAATTCCCCCCCATCAACGGCCTGCCCCCCTCCCAACCCTCCCAGAACCACCATGGCCCACCTAGCTGATGACATTAAGCTGCCCATCTTCAAAGGAACGGGATCAGAAGATCCAGAACAGTTCTGGTTTTTATGTGAGGCCGTCTGGAACGCGAAGAGTATTACCGACCTGGATGTGAGAACCACGCAGCTTATTACTTCCTTTCGCGACCGAGCTTTGACCTGGTTCATGAAATTCTCCAGTAATCAGCACCCCACTTTGGATGAAATCAAGGCCGCCATCCTTAATGAATTTAAGAAACCAAAATCAGAATCACAGAGCATCACTGAACTCAAAGAGATTCAACAGCAGCGCGGCGAATCCGTGTGGGATTTTGACCAAAGATTCAAAGTCTTATTAGACCAAGTGAGCTTCACTATTAGTCCTGCGCAGCACAAGGAATGGTTTATCGCTGCGTTATTGCCGCATATCAGAATGCTGCTCATGCAACAGAAGGTTGCTGACCAGCAAGAGGCTCTGGAAATCGCAATGAAGCTAGAGACCGCTCCCGTCGGAGACGATTCTGGTCTTGCTCAAATCCAAGCGCAGTTGGCAGCGATGGCCCTGGAACTTCGTGACATGAAGAAAGCTAAACCCAGTCGAGAGGAGGTCTGGTGTACGCAATGTCGGTCCGAGGGTCACGATAGGGACCAGTACCCCATGGTCAGAACCTATCTAAGCACGGGCACGCCCACCCAATTCAATGCCGGTGTGATATATTGTGAGATTTTCCACACCTCTATCCAGCATCGCCCTGAGCACTGCCATCTTCTTCAGAGATATGTTCAAGTCCCCAAAAACCCCTACTGCCAGTTTTGTAAGTCCGTTGGGCATAATGAAGAAGAATGTCGTAGCTATTACCTTATACGAGAGCGCACCTCTGATGCTTACCGAGTCCACAATGAAGCCCAGAATAATGATGGCTATGGTTACCGTGGCGGCACCTCCGGCAGAGGTGCTTTTGGTGGTCGCGGCCGTGGTGGGATGACCGGCAGAGGTAGAGGCCAGGTTGTGTGTTACAATTGTAACCAAGTTGGTCACTTGGATCGCGACTATCGGAACCCTACTACGACATGTCGGTATTGTCGCGCAGTGGATCACGTGATTGAACAGTGCCCCCAGCTCCTCGCAAAGATTCAGGAAAACAACCGTGGCCCTACTCCAAGTATTCAGTTGATTTCCGTGGAGCAAAGACCTGCCCCAGCCCTCAATGTGGTCACCTGGAGTGGAGCTACGACACATACTCAAGACTTGCCAAAGCAACCTGCCACGGTGTGCGCACAACAGGCCTCCAAGAAAGTCCCAGCCCTTGGCCCTGCGAAGGATCACGCACCAGTCCAGGAGGCCCGGTGCGATAATGTTGATGGCGCTGTAGAAATATCTGCGCGGCAACACCAGCAAGCTTCGCAGCTACAGGGGGCCTTGACGGATAAAGTAAGTACACTATCCTCTTTCTTGCAGAGCTGTATGAAACCCTTGCGCAATCAGAACGCTCTAAACGAGCTGCAAAAATTTCTTGCTGTCACAAACCCTCAGAGAGGAATTGATCAGGAGAAAACTGTTAGTCGTGTCCGAAGAACGGGAAGGGAAATGAGGTTGAACGTTCAGATAGGAGAATATGATATGACTGATGTCATCCTGGATCTTGGATCAGACGTCAATGTCCTCCCCAAGCAGACCTGGGGACAAATGGGAAAGCCCTCCCTGGTTTGGTCACCTATACAGCTGCGACTAGCTAACCAGCAAAGGATTGTACCACTAGGGAGACTTCTTAGTGTCCCAATCGACATCGATGGGGTCAGTACTCTCACAGACTTTGAAGTTATTGAGATCATTGATGACAGCAACCCTTACCCAGCCCTGTTGGGAATTGAGTGGGCCATGGCCAATGCTGCAATCATCAACCTTAAAAGGCGACAGATGACCTTCGAAGGAAATGGCCTGTGCGTTATTATACCCCTCAACCCATCCCAAGGAGAAAGATATACAGAACCACTTAGAGATGAAGGGGTGCAGGATACTCTAGACCACATCTATAACATCACAGCCAAGGATGTAGATTATGTCGAGCCTAATGCTGATGGTGTCATGGATTGGAAATGTGATAGCTCCTACATGTCTGATTCAGACGATGGTCTGGAGAATTGGCAGCAACGACTGTACGAGCTACATGGCCATAGGTGCGCACAGATCACTCAGTCTCTTCAATGCATTAGTGCACAGCCTCGAGAAGTGCCTGCACAGGTTGGGATGACAGACCCTGGAAAAATTATTCCACCAATGTCAGAACAAGCACCTCAGTCACAAAGCACCCAGCGTCTGGAAATAGCAATAGACGCTACAGCAGCATGGGGGGCCGATCATACAGAGCCTCAGCTCCTTCGGGGAACCTGCCAGAAATTCGTGCACCCCACATTTATAAGGCAAGCTCAAGAAGTGCGAAGTAAGTTCAAGGGGCAGATCCAAGACACTAGCACCTCAAATTTAATAGTTCTATCACAGATACTACCGGGTCAGGTCGAAGGGCACTATTGGTCCGAGGTTGCTTATTACCCCGAGGCTGCGACCATGATTCTGTCGTAGCCCAAAAATATAGCAAGGCCCAAAATTCGACCGTTGGGAGGCAGCCAATTTGGCGGCGGTGGGATTTTAAGTGCTTTAAATGACTGTACTAAGACCAGTACCGGCAATCGCGCCCCACATGGACAAGATTTTCGTCAGATTTGGTGCCTTCAATGCACTGTCCTCCCCGATTTGATTGATGGCATGTATAAGAAGATGCCTAAGTTAGGAAAAATCGCATCCTGCATTTCTTCAAGCTTTCTGAGTGAACCCATGACCACCGAACGTGAGATTGACGCCTTGGTCAGAGAATTCGAGCAAGAGGGTTTGATCACCTGCTCTACTCGGCTGCCTGCCATAGCTCACTATGAAGCCACTCCCCCAACACCACCACGGCCGATGCAGACACGGTCTGCCAGGAAAAAATCTAGAACTGAAATTCGCACCAAGCGCAACCAAGACCGGCCACAACAAACAGGGCAAACACTAGCGGCTCATCCTATGGAGCCCTCCGGTTCCGCACAGGCCCCAACCGGGGGAAGGGAGAATATTCCGCCACCACGGCCACCATATCTACCACCTGTTCGCCCAGGCACCGCGTTACCCCGTCGGACAAAGCAATTTTCATTAGCCACACCTTCGTTGCCACCAGGAGTACAGCTGATTGGAAGTATGACAGGGAAGATTGATCGGCTTAAGTACAGCGATCATGACACCAATGACCATGGCAAGTTCCCACAGTTTGAACCAGCTGAATACTTGCACCACGTCAAGTACCCCGATCATAAGGTCACACTACTGGAAGTGCAAACATGGGCTGCGGGCCTGGACAAAGCTGGCCTACTCAAGCTATTTAACATTCCCCATTTTGGACACGGCATCCATGTGACTGTAGTGGCCAAGCAGTTACTAGCCCTGGTGCATGACAGCTATTTATGGATAGGGGACCAGCAAATTCCTATTGACGCCACCCTCATCCATAGGATCACAGGTTTACCCATGGCAGGACAAGATCCGGGAACCGAGTTTCCGTCCAAACATGACGACACAAAGCTCACGCAAACCATGAAGGAGCGGTTTGGCCTGACAAAAGGGAAACGGGGGTATCATACTTCCGCGATTCGGGAGCAGCCCATTCGGTTTGCAGCTGAACTCTTAGCCTGCAAACTCATACGGAAATGCAGGCCAACTGAAGTACCTTCCCCGGTTATCCGGATTGCTATGAACTGCGCTGAGGGGTATACTTATAATTGGGCCGGATATCTTGCGAAGGAGTTTTTGGATGCCCGCGATGCGCAAGAAAAAGGTAGACCTTTTCATTATTCCTGGCTTATAATCCTTATTGCATTAGTTGGGTGGAAAGAACCCACTGAAGCCCAGTTTGTCGAAATAAACCCCGGCACGCTAGGGGTAGCAAGGTATGCCTCCCTTTGGATATCCTCAGATAAGGAAACTCAACAGATGACGAACACTGTGTTCATCTTCTATGCTATGAGTCTTCACTATGAGATTCTGCGAACACCTCGACTTACCAACGAAGTGTTCTCTCAATACGAGGGTGTCGCGCACTTTAGTGCCAACATGCATCATGTTTTCATTCAAGCTCGTGCAGATCCTCAACGGCAATGCTTCAAATTACCATATGTAGTCACTGAACCAGATATCCGGCGGATCGTTCAGCAATGGCCGGCCGAATGGCTGAAAGATTTAGGAAAAAAACCCTCTATTCCGGTTCCCCCAGCTACCAATATTGGCGCAGGTACTAGTCAGGCGCAGCAGCAAAGCCCATTGGAAGATAGCGAAGACCTAAGTGATTCGCAGATAAATGACAACGGCCAGGGTGGAGATGGCGGACAGGATGAACAGGATGAACAGGATGAGGAGTCGGTCAAGACCATAACAGATCCTACCCCACCAACGAAGCACAAGTCACCAGAAGTAGCTGAGGTAACCAAGCCACAGTCCCGCAAAAAGGTAAAAGCATCGAAGGATAAAGATATCGAGGAAGAAGCCACTGTCACACTGGATGCACTGGAGCATGCTCTCGAACAGTCTACGACAGCGCTTACTAAAAAATGGTCAGAATTTGCGGAACTACATCTTGTCGGCCTCTCAGGTATCGCAAACAGGGTATCGGAGTTAAAAGAGCTAACCGCAAAATCAGCGCCCAGTACTGCGACAAGCAGCACTATGGCACCCACGCAGCAGGATATTAGGCAATGGCCACTCAGGGATCCCCAGGGACAGGTATCAAGTGCAACTCTGATACAGCCTGACATCGATTCTCGACCCCAGACAAATATAACCGTGGAGCTTGATTATACAAAGATGCCTATGTCAGAGTTGCACCTCCGTCAGCTCGCGATTACAAAGGAGATCCATACCCGAACTCAAGTGTCACAAGTCCAACTGGAAGACTCCATCAAACAAAACAAAACCTTCGCCGCACACCTAGAGGAGATTGCACAACAGAAGAAAGAGGCTGAACAGACAACAACTATGCTAATGCAAGCATTGGACGAGGCATGTCGGAGTCTTTCTGACTCCGACATACAGGAAACAGAGGAACCAAAGCAGAAGATTGCTAAGATGAGAGACTATGCCCAGCAGTCCCGTAGTGAGATTGAAAGGATGAAGATAGAACATCAGCAACAGATTGCAGAACTTCAACTGCGCATTCCTCCTGAGACTCCACCAGAGGTCCGAGAACAGCGCCAGCAGGATATCAAGGCTTCAGCAACAAAAATATCAGACAACATGGCTAGTGTCACAAAAATAATGGAAGACAGCATAGAAGCATGGGAAAACCTGCAGGACCATCCAGATGTAGGGAAGATTCAGGAAACCATCAAGTTGCGCCAGGATGAGTTAGATGCGGTCCGAATAGAAATCAAGACGCTGCCACCTATGCAGAAGATGGCTAAAGTAAAGCGCAGCAAGGAACTTCAACAGGAAATCAAGTCTTGCAGGACAAAGGTGACGATGCTGGAAAATGCGTTACAGCCCCTGGTTGATGAAGCATTAGAATTGACCAATACTGCGGAAAGCCAGCTCAAAATTTTGAAGACCTATGACACTTTTGCGCAGGAAAAGGCTGACACAGACTCTTCTTCAGTATTACAGGAACTGGTGGAAAAGGAGAAAGCCTCTGATGAGATACTGCATAATCTCACCAGTCGCTTCCAGGCCCTCACGCAGAAGATTCTCCCACCAGAGTCCTCGAAGAGTGTCCCAGGACGGGCCACTAGTGAGTCTTAGGGGCCTGTTGGGGCGCATACTCCATGTTTGGGTAACTCCGCAGTTAATTAGAAAATTTGTAAGCGGAGTTATGGGTCAAAATAGTCTTAGGGGTGTCAGGGTAATTCAAAACCCTCTTTTTTGTAATAAACCTGTGGTTTAAATCCAGGGTTTAAGGTTTTTGGGTGCCCATGGTTTAAGACCATGGTTTTGTAAAAATGCGCAGTATAAATAAGCGCTTGTGTAAAGAAGATAAGTCAGGTTTTATGATGAAAGAAAGATTAAGGCGAAGCTAAGATTGGTTTTTTGTAAGAAAAGGTTAAGTCCCAGCTGTGTGCGTGGACGACCTCTGCAGCTGAGTGCGCAGAGGGTTTGTGTAAGGAACATTAAGGAAAGACCTGCAGCTGTGTGTGCAGGGGCCTGCTGCTGTGTGCACGGCTTTTGAGGAATGAAAGGATCTGCAGCTGAGTGCGCAGATCAAACTGTGGTTTTGTAGCAAGTTGAATAGAACACAGTTTGTGGACGTAGCCCCTACACTGGGGGTGAACCACGTTATATCTGGTGTTGTGGTTTCTTGTGATGTTTTTGTTCTGTTATCTTTTACGCATTAATACTGTATACATCTGATAAATTAGATCGCTGTTAATATTTCGCTTCGCTGTGAATTCCCTGCAGTGGGTTGAGCAAGTAACGACTGTTTATTAATTCGCGAAGTTATATGTAAATGAATGGTAAAGCTTTTATAGTATTGTTTAATAAGATTATTAAGGCTAAGGTACAGTAATATCCCTCTCGGCTTGCAGAAACCTGATTCTGCGGCACCCCATAGCTGTTTCGGGTGAGACTGCAACCTGTGCGCAGGTTGTTGCCAAAAGGGCCAACACTGTGGGTATTTTTTTGGTGCGACACAAAAGGTTTAAACCCGGGTCTGCCCTATTTCCCAACACCATAATCCACGCGTAATTTGATAAATGAATGGAAATAACTATCAATGGGAAATAATAATAATAATAATATACCCATAGATCTTAGTTTAGGGATGTATTGAGGTTTATACCACATATTTGATAGTGTATGCATCCAATACTTGCTCATTACTTCATCAATAATATCAATTGATATACTGTCACTCTTATTGGTAACTCCAATTTTTTCACATTTGTAGTAACCTACAAATTCCAAACTCTTTGTTTTCACAGAGTTTTTGTGAGGTTATGGGTGCAAAAATATTGGAGATTGGCATCCTAAGGTTGATATTGGTACCTTCAATTTTTTAGATACCATTATAGTTTTATGGTTGCTAATCCCAAGGATCCTCCTTAATTGATAGCATGATAGTTTTATGGTTGCTAACCCCAAGGGTCGTCAATTGGTAGACACTCATGTGAAAGCTCACATAGGTCTCAAGATCAAATCCCTTTGAGTCCCTTGGGGTTACCAGTTGATATTCCATCTAGTGATTACCATCATCCTCCATCGCCAAAACTATGGAAAAGGGGGAGATCCACATAACCCACCCCAATCCTCATGGAACATATTGAAACAACCCAATGTCCAGGTTGTAGATGGGTTGGGGCGCCCACTACAATGAACTAGACAATCAATGTATGAACTCCAAGACTCAAAGCACTATCCATGAAAACCTAACCTCTTATGTTTCTCTTTCCTAAGAAAGAGACCCCCAGAATGTGTCCATGTAAACCCTAACATCCTTCGTGTTGTTCTTGCCTATGAAATAGATTCGAAGCATCTATATGTGTAAGCCCTAACCTTCTTCCTATTTTTTCCTCGCAAAGAGACTCAATGAATTCATCCATGTAACCCAGCTTCTTCATATTGTTTTTCTTAGAAAGTAGGTCAGATAATGAAAAATGCAAGGATAGGCTAAGCAAGGCAACTATGCTCTCGAAAATACAGGTTCTCCAGAGAAACAAGTCTCAACCAAGGAACCTCCTTCTTTGAGCTTCTTCATTACTCCCCATCTCAATGGATTGGCACTTTCTAGTGCTTTAACACTTTCATTCTATTAGGTTCATTTTATTTCTTTTCGGCATTCCTTGGGGATGTATTTTTTCCTCCCCCTTGTCATCTTTGTCTATTGTATTCATTTTACAATTCCATGCATCAATTTGATCTTTATTGAAAATCAATATTTATATTAAATTAAATCAAGTATTATACACAAATATTATATATATATAACCCTAAGTAAGATTTAATGGTCACTAAAATCATTTTTTTCCTATGATTATTTTTTTAAGGATTCATGACATACATGCCTACTCATTTCCTCTTTCTATTTTTTCCCCATTAACAGATTGACCTCCACAACCGTGTTGGTCTAGTCCCCTTGACAATCATAATTAAGCACAATTACCGGATTCAGCCCTAGGATTAACCACACCCAAATCATATTATCGAATTCTTCCACCTCGTTTTGACTAATATAAAGTTGTTTACGTAGGATAATGTAGGATAATTAGGGTTAATTATGGTTAGGGTTTTGAATCCCTGATTCCTAATTTTGGGATGACTGGCACACTCATATCGAACTCTTCAGTCAATTCCGATATCACCCTCGTTCTTGTAACCTTGTAATTAAGCAATCAACTACCACTTAGGATCTCATTATCTTTGCACCTTCACCCAACCCGAGACTTGTCAAAGCTAACCTAAAATGAAACAACACTCCCCCTAGTGGCACTCATGGCACCTAAAGTAACTACTTCTAGGTTTGAACTTGCAATTTCCCATAGTCTATTTTCCTGCTCTTTTTGCTATAGATCGTATGTCTACTTAGTGGGACACCAAATCACATTAATTATTGTTACCAGACATAGAAACTTAGTATATTATGAAAATATGATTTTCAAATTTTCAAAAACTTGAAATTAAATTTAAATTTAAGTTTAAATTCAAAGATGAAAAATCTAAAATTAATTACCATTTTACGCAACATTACATACATAAATATTTTATTATTAAATATTAAAATATTTATGCAAAAAATTCATAAACTACTATACAGTTATAAAGTCAAAAAACTTTTAATTAGAAAGAGAAAATTGTAGTGTACGCAAGGGTCAATATTACATTACTTGTTAATAATACATTAGTGGTATCTTGTAACAACTATTTTGACAATGATCAAGGTGTGAAGAGGGAGTCCAAAATGATATGTGGAGGTGCAACATGCTCCTGTATGGTGCACCTCCATTCTACTGTAGTTTGTAGAGATGTTGGCGAGTGTGCTTTGTACATTTGCTTGGTGCAAGGTGAGAGTAGCAAGATGTAGAAATCAAAGGGATGGGGTAGGAGACATATAGGGTATTGAAAGAAGGACATTAGGTATCAAGGTTGTGAAAAAGTAGAAGGGAGAGTTGTAGTAGGGGTTAGGGTTTTGAAACATGCAAGGAGATGTTGTAGCAGGGGTGCATAGTGGATGACCTCAATAGTGTATAAGCTGCATCATATGGCTCATTTCCATCTCCACCTTTTGGGCCTAAACCTGAATTTATAAGTGGAGATTAAGAAGTCATGTTTTTTTTTCCTATTTTTATTTCTTTATTTTATTTTAATAAATGCATCTTATATAATCTTAGTATTCAAAAAATACCATTTCAATCTAGACAAATGAATGGGCTAGGTTGCAATTATGGGTTCAAGGCCTTTTTCATCTTCACAACAGAGGGACTATTCCACAAATTTTCCTCTCATTCTTGTCATTAGTGACCAATAAGAAGAGAAGAAAACTTGAGATAAGGCAGGCATGTCTTAACTCTCATTATAAGAAGAATGACCCAATTATAAGGAGTGCAAAAAAAAATGAACACAAACATCCTGTTATCCAATATACTAACTCCAAATTCATCCCAATCACATTAGCATTAACCTCATATATTTCCAACTTACCTTACCATATCCTTTAGACAAATCTAGCTTGAGAACCATAGTTGATATTTTGTTTCATTGTATTGAGTGTGAACCCTCATGAACCACCCTAATCACATCATGGATCTGCATAACTAGAAATTCTAGGATTATTTCATCACTCTCAACTTGTATTCCTTCATTAAATCATATAAAAAGTTAAAACCCAAATCATTTTTATCGTGCAACCATTAGGAAATGGATTTTTTGAGTTCTGAAAGGACTTTATCACTGCTTTGATCTCTTCTTTTTATATGTGGTATCCCCCTATTTGCATCAAGTGTTTAGTTTACAATTATGAGTTAGCCTGGGTAGAATAGAGACATTCTGGGCAATATTTGTTGCTGAAAAGGGATGTAAATGTCCCCTTCTCCTAAATCTAGGCCCTATAAGTCTGCATTTTTAGTTTTGGGCACAATTAAGGACTGTCCATGTCCTCCTACAACATAGAACATGCCTTTAAGCAGTTATGGGTGTGAATCTAGACAAGAGTAGCAATATGAAGTTTTGGGCTCTTTTCCTCATAATATAAGGTGTAACAATATCTATGTTAGGAACCCATGTCAATCCTTCTCTTTGCTATGTTAGTATATTGTTGTTGGATGCATATGCTTTGTAAGTCATCCCATAGTAATTGTTGATCCATAGTTTGTGTTATTGTTGTGGGGCACATATGCTTTGTAAGCCACCTGTAGTATTTGTTGATCCATAGTTTATATTGGCCCATGGTTTTGACCCATAGTATTGGCGCCTATTTTTAGTATATAAGTGTGTGTTGAGGCCAAGAAAGGCATGGTGAAGTTATTTTGTATTGAGCTTGCTCAAAGGAGGTTGCCCCCTCGAAGTGGCCTACGATTAATATAAAAGTGATTTTGAATTCTGCTGCTATATCGTGTATTTTGATTACTTGTTTGCTGCAGGATCCTCACATTTGGTATCAGAGCGCTTTCTTAGGCTCGTTGGGTGAAATTTCTGCCCAATTTTTTTTGCTTCTGTTGCAGGTTCGGATCTGGGAATAATCCCTATCCGCTTAACTGTGGGAAGTACTTGGGCATAAGCCCTAAAACTCATTGTGAGGAGTACCACAGGAACCTCGAAGTAGCTGGCCCATTGAGAGGACCTGTCAGCGAAAAGGGCAACGACCCCAACCTGATTGACTAGTTCCCACCCATGAGGTAAACCAAGAGCTATTGTTTCTGGCCAAGCGGTTATCAGTTTTACTTGAGCCGTGGAGTGAGGGGTACTGCCCCAATACGCAAGCCGTCAGACAGCATTGGTGGCCAAGTGAATCCCTTGAACCGATAGGAAGCCGCACATACCTAGGGTCCATATCTATTTTCAGTTGCACAATCGCAGATTTCCTCTGTCCAGAACTGTTGCCGGTCAGTTCCGCGCCGTTGCAGATCCATCTGTTTCCGATCACCTCCGCGTCGTTGTAGATTCCACTGTTTCCGATCACTTTCACGCCGTTGCAGATCCCTTCCTGGGGAAAAAAAAAGTATAAAATTCTATTTTTCGGCCATATCTCCTTGGTTTCAACTCTATTTTCCCTGAAATTTCACTGACACCTCTGCAATTCCATTCTACATATTTCATTCCTGAAGACCCTATCCCAAATTCCACTTCCCAAAACCCGAAATCTCATATTTGTTTATTTTTAGGGTTTGCGATAACTCCTTCGATTTTCACCCAAACGCCTTCAAATTTTGCCACCGTATTCCTTTCCTCATTCTTCTTCTTTGTCCCTCTCTACCAAATTTTCTCATTCTTTCACCCCGCTCCTAAAATCCCCATTTTTTGCTTCCCTATCCTTTCGACAATGTCCAAAACTTACTCAAACCCAAATTACCCTTCCGATTTTTTCCCAAATCCAGATTTTCCCCTACCGAAATAGTTTCTGTTTTTGTTTTTCTAACCCCCCCCCCCCCCCCACCAAAAAAAAAACTCCTGGTTATGGTTGTCACCCGCATAGGAGAAAAAACCATGGAGGAAGCACTTGTAGCCATCCAAGCCAAACTCTAGGAACTAGATGAAAAATTTATCGGTCTCCATCTTGAGCATTCAGCTATGAACACCAGACGACAGTCTGAGTCTTCATCAACCAATGGGTTCTCTTCTTCCAGCAATTTTCGCGGTCCGAAACTAGATTTTCCTCGCTTCAATGGTACTGATCCGACTGGATGGATATATCGTGCAGAACAGTATTTCAGCCTTCATAATACTTTTTATGTCCACTAAGTTCCACTTGCCTCCTTTCATTTGGAATAGGAATCTTTTCAATGGTATTGTTGGTACATCAAGGCTCATGAAGAGCCAAAATGGCCTAATTTTTCCCAGCTCCTTTTGCAACGATTTGGTCCTAGTGGTTTTGATGACTTCACCGGAGCTCTCACTAAACTTTGCCAAATTGGTACTGTGAAAGAGTATCAAACTGAATTTGAGAAACTAGCTAATCACACTGAAGGATTACCTGATGACTTCTACCGGAGTTGTTTTATCAGTGGTCTAAAGGATGCAATTCGCTTTGAGGTCAAAATGTTCAGTCCCAACACAATGATGGAAGCCCTGGGGTTGGCTAAGTTGGCAGAAGACAAGATGGCAACCCAACAGCGCTCCAAATCCTCTTTTGTTCCCTTCCAAAATATGGGTTCTCAACGACCTCTCATTCCGCCAGCTCCTCGCTCACCTCCAATCAAGCATTTGTTTGAAACAGAGATGCAGGCACGTAGAGAAAAAGGGCTTTGTTATAATTGTGATGAGAAATTCATTCGGGGACATCGATGTGTTCAACAAAAGCTCTATCTCTTGGATGTGGATTCTCCACCTGCCTCTAAAATTGGTGAAGAAGTTTCTGATACAATAGATGCTCCAGTTGACACTCAGGAGCCACCTACTGACCCTCCATCTCAGGACGACCAGCCCGAGATATCCCTCCATGCTTTAGCTGGAGTCACTGCCCCCCAAACAATGCGGGTACACGGTTACTTCAAGAATCTCCCTCTTACAATACTCATTGATTCTGGCAACACTCGTAATTTCATTGACCCTCGGATCGCCAAACAAGCTGATTGTTTTATCCATCCTTGCTCCAACTTTGAAGTCATGGTTGCCAATGGGGGCACCTTACCTTGCAAAGGGAAGTGTCGTAATGTGCGTATCTCTATGGGAGATTATAACCTCCGCTCTGACATGTTTGCCTTGACCTTAGGCGAATGTGATGTGGTTTTGGGCGCTCAATGGCTACACACACTTGGCCCCATATTATGGGATTTTGCTGAACTTTGGATGCAGTTCTCCCCTGATGGACACAAACACACATTGAAAGGATTACAACCAGGGTCTCTCAGCATCATCAGTTCACATCGCATGGAAAAACTCCTTAAGAAGAGTTCCCATGGTGTCATCGCTCAGCTCCATTCCATTCAAATGCAACCATCAACGGCCCCCACTACTCCCTTGGATCTCCAACAAATTCTGGATCGATATACAGGTGTTTTTGCTGAACCAGTGGGACTTCCACCTTCATGACCAGAGTACCATCGTATTCAGCTCCTTCCTGGCAGCATTCCTCCCAACATCAGGCCCTATTGCTACCCATTTCACCAAAAAACAGAGATTGAACTCCTCGTTAGGGACTTACTGAAGCAAGGTATTATTCGCCCAAGCACAAGTTCCTTTTCTTCACCAGTTCTTCTTGTCCGCAAAAAGGATGGGTCATGGTGCCTCTGCATTGAATTCCGAGCACTTAATCACCTCACCATCAAGGATAAGTTTCCAATTCCTGTTGTTGATGAGCTTCATGGTGCTCAATTTTTCTCCAAGTTGGATCTTCGCTCTGGGTATCATCAAATTCGGGTTCATGAGGATGATATCCCTAAAACAGCTTTCCGCACACATGATGGCCACTATGAGTTTTTGTTCATGCCCTTTGGTCTCACTAATTCTCCTTCCACATTCTAGGCCTTAATAAATAAAATATTCCGACCCTATTTGCGGAAATTCATTCTGGTATTTTTTTATGATATCCTCATCTATAGTAAAACATGGGTTGAACATCTCCAGCATCTGGCTCTTGGAATGCAACTTTTCTCTGATCATCATCTCCATGCCAAAAATTCTAAATGTGTTTTTGGCCAAAAGGAAGTTGAGTATCTCGGGCAAATTATCTCAGCACAAGGGGTTCGTGTGGATCCTGCCAAAATCGTTGCCATGAACAATTGGCCGCCTCCTAAGACACTCAAGAGCCTTCGTGGTTTTTTGGGGTTGACTGGCTACTACCGCAATTTTGTCAAGGATTATGGGAAGCTTGCAGCTCCATTAACTACTCTATTGAAAAAGGATGCTTTTACATGGACACATGTTACTGAGTGTGCATTTGACAAGCTGAAACAAGCTATGTGTACTACACCTGTTCTAGCTATGCCCGATTTTTCCAAGCCCTTCACTATTGAGAGTGATGCTTGCGACAATGGACTTGGTGTTGTTCTCCTTCAAGATGAACACCCCATTGCGTTCACCAGCAAAGCCCTTTCCGGTAAGAATTTAGCTGCCTCTACATATGAAAAGGAAATGATGGCTATTTTGCATGCAGTACAAAAGTAGCGAACCTGACTCTTAGGGAATCATTTCTGCATCAAGTCTGATCACCAGATTCTGAAATATTTCCTAGAACAGCGTGTATCCTCCCCAGCACAACAGAAATGGGTTAGCAAAATCATGGGTTATGACTATGAGATCACTTATAAGAAGGGTAAGGACAATATTGTGGTGGATGCCCTTTCTCACACATTTGATGACCAAGGTTCTCTTTCTGCTATTTCTATTTCTGTTCCAAATTGGTTGCAATCGGTTCAACAAGGTTATGTCAATGACTCTTCATTATCTCACATCATCCAATGCTTGGACAACAACCCTTTTGCTGTCCCACATTACTCTTGGGATGGTGCTTCACTGAGATACAAGGGTCGTCTGGTGCTTCCCTAGAACACAGCTCTTCAACAAGCTATATTCTATGAACTGCATGCTTCTCCGTCAGCGGGGCACTCTGGTTTTCTCAAAACATATGAACGGGCACGACACAACTTCTTTTGGTAGGGCATGAAAGGGACAATTCAACAAATGGTGGTTGAATGTGATACCTGCCAGTGCAATAAGGGTGAAACAACACCCCTTCCGGGATTGCTCGAGCCCTTTCCCATACCTACCCGGATATGGACAAATATTTCTATGGATTTCATTAACGGGATCCCTAAATCTGGAGGGAAGAATGTGATTTTGGTTGTGGTTGATCGCCTCTCCAAATATAGTCATTTTTGTGCTCTCAGCCATCCCTATACAGCCTCTTTCATTGCTCAAATTTTCCTGGACCAGATCTTTCGTCTTCATGGAATGCCTTCTTCCATTGTCTCGGATCGTGATGCAACTTTCACCAATCATTTTTGGATAGAACTCTTTCACCACACTGGCACCAAACTGAAGATGAGTTCAGGTTATCACCCCCAAACGGATGGTCAGATTGAAATTATCAATAAATGCTTGGAAACTTATCTTCGTTCCTTCTCCTCTGAGCAACAACATCAGTGGGAAAAGTGGATCCCTCTCGCTGAATGGTGGTACAATACCTCTTACCACACTGCCTCTAAAATGACTCCATATGAAGCAGTTTATGGTCAGGCACTGCCAATTCTTCTTCTTTACACCCCCAGCAGTTCTCCAGTTCAGGCAGTTAACGCGGTCCTTTGAAACCGCAATGAGGTTCTTCGCATTTTGCGCGAAAACCTTCACATGGCAAGAAATCGCATGAAGCAGCAATCTGATCAACACCGTTCTGAGCGCACTTTTGAAGCCGGTGATATGGTTTTTCTTCGTCTCTAGCCTTACAAGCAATCCTCACTAAAAATCAAAGGGCGTCATAAGCTCGCTCCAAAGTTCTATGGGACATATAGGATTCTTCAGAACATTTGGTCTGTTGCTTATAAATTGGAACTTCCACCTTCTTCCTGCATTCATCCATTATTTCATGTCTCTTGTCTGAAGAAAGTTCTTGGCACCAACATCAAAGGCCAAACTATTTTACCAGAACTGGATAATGAAGGATCCATCTTTTTGGAGCCGGAGGCTGTCCTCAATAAACGCACTCATCAGCTTCGCTCTCGCTCTATCACAAAGGTCTTAATTCAATGGCATGGAATGCAGCCCGAGGATGCTATGTGGGAACCACTCCTTTAGATTCAGTGATAATTTCCACATCTAAAGCTTTGAGGACAAAGCTTTTTCTAAGGGGGAGGGGATGTTAGGAACCCATGTCAATCCTTCTCTTTACTATGTTAGTATATTGTTGTTGGACACATATGCTTTGTAAGTCGTCCCATAGTAATTGTTGATCCATAGTTTGTGTTATTGTTGTGGGGCGCATATGCTTTGTAAGCCGCCTGTAATATTTGTTGATCCATAGTTTATATTGGCCCATGGTTTTGACCCATAGTATTGGCACCTATTTTTAGTATATAAGTGTGTGTTGAGGCCAAGAAAGGCACGGTGAAGTTATTTTGTATTGAGCTTGCCCAAAGGAGGTTGCCCCCTCGAAGTGGCCTACGATTAATATAAAAGTGATTTTGAGTTCTGCTGCTATATCGTGTATTTTGATTACTTGTTTGCTGCAGGGTCCTCACAATCTAAAGGGAAAATTTGGGTTATATTGGAGGACATATTTATGCATAAAAAGTATTTCTTGGTTTATTTGGGCATGCCATTGGTAAAACAATATTGAAACAACCATTTCATGGGTAAAGGAAACTATAAGAGACCTAATTAGTCATGTTGGTATGGACATGTTGGTAAACCATTCACAGATAAGATACACTATATCAATCAAACAATAATGCACAAACTAATATAAGCTTTACTCTATGTTTCATTCAAAATCCAACATTACATTTAAACAATGAAACCCATTCTCTCATTGTTCATGTAGTCTTAAAAGAAGCTACTCCCTGGACCTTTTTACAAGGGTAAGGAGACGAGACAAAGAAATCGTCCCAAATACATGATAAGATGACCTTTTTGGTTTAGACGGTTGGTTAGCTTTAGAATTATTCCCTGGTGTGAGTGATCTTTGATGTTTCCTTTCCCTTTTTCCATCCCCTTGGTTTCATCAAATCATTGAGGAAGGCATGATATAGTTAATTTAAGAGCCTTTTGATTTATGTGGAATAGTCTTTTTTGGTTCTTTCTACTATGGGATTTCCTTAGGGTTTCCTTAGGGTTGAAAATTAATATGGGAAAATAAGTTAGCATTGCCTTAGGGTTGAAAATTAATATGGGAAAACAAGCATCATCATGACAAGCTAAAAGGAATAAATCAGCAAATATTATAGACTGATATAAATGTATTTAAAACATTATTTTCATTTCTTAATGTGCCAAGTAGCATATCTGGAAATGTCCACTCTTCACCATCATGGATTATATATATATATATATATATATATATGATTGCTATAGGTTACCACTAGGAAATTTGCCTCTAAAGTGTTGGGTTATGCACTACATTGTAGCACTGAAGAGGTTAAAACATCCACTCTATAGGATCTCCAAGAACTCAACATCATTATTTGTCCATTACTGTAAAGACGATGTACTGGAATATTTTCCTGGACTTGTTGATTTCACCATGAAGTTGAACGTAAATGATAAACAGAGAGGAGCACTAAGCAAGCTACAACACTTTGTAGGAAATCGAATGAGTAGAGATATAATGTCTGCAGCAGTCTGCATACATCCTTCACTTGAATGATGTTAGTTCTTGGCAATCCTGTAGAGTGGATGCTTCGTTGCTCTATCGGTTTCTTCTTGGAATTTATAATAAACTTGGCCCAATATCATGATTCAACCATGAGGTGCTTAGTTCATTGGAAATTGGGTTAGGTAATACTTGGCCATTAATGGAAAATCATGAATCTTATGGTTTATACTTTGGTTCTTGAAGCAAGTACTAGGTATTTTGATGTCCTCCATTTTTTATTTGAACATTTTATGTCAATTTTCACCGTCTGATTTTTTTTTGCCCCTCTTACAATTAACACGATAAGATGACCTTTGTGGTTTAGACAGTTGGTTAGCTTTAGAATTATTCCCTGGTGTTAGTGATATTTGATGTTTCCTTGCCCTTTTTCCATCCCCTTTGTTTCATCAAATCATTGAGGAAGGCATGATATAGTTAATTTAAGAGCCTTTTGATTTGTGCGGAATAGTCTTTTTTTGTTCTTTCTATTATGGGATTGCCTTAGGGTTGAAAATTAGTATGGGAAAACAAGTTAGCATTGCCTTAGGGTTGAAAATTAATATGGGAAAACAAGCTTCATCATGACAAGCTAAAAGGAATAAATCAGCAAATATTATAGACCGATATAAATGTATTTAAAACATTATTTTCATTCCTGAATGTGCCAAGTAGAAAATCTGGAAATGTCCACTCTTCACGACCATGGATTATATATATATATGCTGGGTTATGCACTACAGAGTAGCACTGAAGACGTTAAAATGGGCCTCCTAAAAAATGGAGTTCATAATAAACTTGGCCCAATATCATGATTCGACCATGAGGTGCTTAGTTCACTAGAAATTGGGTTAGGTAATACTTGGCCATTAATGGAAAATAATGAATCTTATGGTTTATGCTTTGGGTCTTGAAGCAAGTACTAGGTATTTTGATGTCCTTCATTTTTTATTTGAACATTTTATGTCAATTTTCACCGTGTCTGCTTTTTTTTCGCCCCTCTTAAAATTAACACGATAAGATGACCTTTGTGGTTTAGGTAGTTGGTTAGATTTAGAATTATTCCCTGGTGTGAGTGATCTTTGATGTTTCCTTTCCCTTTTTCCATCTCTTTAATTTCATCAAATCATTGAGGAAGGCATGATATAGTTAAATTAAGAGCCTTTTGATTTGTGTGGAATAGCCTTTTTTGGTTCTCTCTACTATGGGATTTCCTTAGGGTTGAAAATTAGTATGGGAAAACAAGTTAGCATTTCCTTAGGGTTGAAAATTAATATTGGAAAACAATCATCATCATGACAAGCTAAAATTAATAAATCAACAAACATTATAGATTGATATAAATGAATTTAAAACATTCTTTTCATTCCTAAATGTGCCAAGTAGCAGATCTGGAAATGTCCGCTCTTCACCACCATGGATTAGATATATATATATGATTGTTGTAGGTTACCACTAGGAAATATGCCTCTGAAGTGTTGGTTTATGCACTACAGAGTAGCACTGAAGAGGTTAAAACATCCACTCTATAGGATCTCCAAGAACTCAACATCATTATTTGTCCATTACTGTAAAGTCGATGTACTAAAAGATTTGCCTGGACTTGTTGATTTCACCGTGAAGTTGAACGTAAATGATAAATAGAGAGGAGCACTAAGAAAGCTACAACAATTTGTAGAAAATAAAATGAGTAGAGATATAATTTCTGCAGTAGTCTGCATACATCCTTCACTTGATTGATGTTAGTTCTTGGCGATCCTGTAGAGTGGATGTTTCGTTGCTCTATCGGTTGCTTCTTGGAATTTATAATAAACCTAGCCCAGTATCATGATTCGACTATGAGGTGATTAGTTCACTGGAAAGTGGGTTAGGTAATACTTGGCCATTAATGGACAATCATGAATCTTATGGTTTATGCTTTGGGTCTTGAAGCAAGTACTAGGTATTTTGATGTCCTCCATTTTTTTATTTGAACATTTTATGTCAATTTTCACCGTGTCTGATTTTTTTTGCCCCTCTTACAATTAACACGATAAGATGACCTTTGTGGTTTAGAAAGTTGGTTAGCTTTAGAATTATTCCCTGGTGTGAGTGATCTTTGACGTTTCCTGACCCTTTTTCCATCCCCTTGGTTTCATCAAATCATTGAGGAAGTCATGATATAGTTAATTTAAGAGCCTTTTGATTTGTTCAGAATAGTCTTTTTTGGTTCTTTCTACTATGGGATTGCCTTAGGGTTGCCTTAGGGTTGAAAATTAGTATGGGAAAACAAGTTAGCATTTCCTTAGGGTTGAAAATTAATATGGGAAAACAAGTATCATCATGACAAGCTAAAAAGAATAAATCATCAAATATTACAGACAGATATAAATGTATTTAAAACATTCTTTTCATTCCTGAAAGTGCCAAGTAGCAGATCTGGAAATGTCCGCTCTTCACCACCATGGATTAGATATATGTGTGTGTGTGTGTGTGTGTGTGTGTGATTGCTGTAGGTTACCATTGGGAAATATGCCTCCAAGAATGTCTATAGCAACTGGTCTGATTTCTTCCATTATTGTGGTGGTACCTATTTGAAATCTCCCAACTCTGTTCAAGCTAGCATAAAACTCTGTTCAAGTTGAAATCTCCCAACTCTGTTCAAGTTATCATAAAACTCTATTCAAGTTGAAATCTCCCAACTCTGTTATTGTGGTGGTACCTATTTGTGACATGAAGATACATACTAGATCAGCATAAAACTATGTTTCTTAGAGCATTATGGGTGAACAATAGAAGACTACAAATCAATGATAAGTTAGGGATAAACTTCATTATAAAAGGACCTTTGGGTAGGAAGAACAGGGCATCAATTCATCCTCCATTGGATTCCTTCAACCGTTCATCTCGCTCCCCTTCGTTCGTAGGTCTCAAATTTACTTTGGGAACAAAGTACTTATACAATTCGATCAAAGCCATTAACTGTGCAAGATGCTGAAAGTAAGGATATTGTTTCATGTTTCACTTTTGTTATCAAAAGGAATATTGAAAAGTTAGTAAGTGCCAAAGCTAATCATTATGTGCACGTGGACTTAATGCATTTTATTTATATGTTTGACAAAATGATTCTAAATCATCACTCATTTGGACATGTTGAGTAAAATATATCTTATCTAAAACACTTCTTAGATTATTTTGATGCATAAAATTCAATGATGAACATTTTGTTGACCTATTTATACAACTATTGTATACAGACTTAGTATGCACCAAAACTTGATCCCATTGCTTCATCTTTTCTCTAACTAGACATTTCAAATGTTTTCCTAAACCTTTATGTACTATTTCTATTTGTCCATATATATGGGTGTGATATGTTGAACTACACTACACCTCTTCCTGACTGGAAATCTGTCATTTTTTTTTGTTAATTCTACCACCAGGCGTCGCTTTTCCAACGTCATTTCAATGCTTTTGTTGAAGCTCCAACACCTTCATCCGATGGTCAACCGATGCTTTTTTTGAAGCTCTGACACCTTTCCCATCACATATTCGACACTTTCCAAAAATCCACCGACGCCTTTGCCATGCCTCCGACACTTCATCCCGTCAGAAGGCCGACCCTTTAAGTGTCGGTACGTGTCATATATTCGACGGTTTTTCCATGCCTCCAACACTTCAGGCCGTCAGAAGGCTGACCCTTCAAGTTTTGGTAAGTGTCAAATATTCGACAGTTTTTCCATGCCTCCGATACTTCAACCCATTGGAAGGCCGACCCTTCAAGTGTTGGTAAGTGTCAGATATTCGACCGTTTTTGCAAGTTTTTAGTGACACTTTCAAACAGATAACTATCAAATATGCGACACCATGGTTGCGTCGAATCTTTGACCAACATTGCCAACACGTCGAATATCTGACGAAAAAAAAGAGCATGTGTCAAAGATGCAATAGAGAAGTGTCGAATTTCAGACATGCAAGGTGTTAGATTTTGCGCTTAATTTCTGTTGTGTAACCTTGTCACCTTCTTAACTATGTTTGAAGGACTTGTAATGGAGTCGCAGCACTTGTCCACGCTAGAACATGCACTAAACGCTACACCCACTAGATGATTGGGTGCACATAAAAGTCTATAACAAGCTGGCCATAATGCAGAAGATTGATGGAATTCAGATTCAGAGAAGAGGTCACCCTCGTAAACCATAAGTATTCAGGGTTAGCAAACCTTGTGGAACATCTTAATCATTGTCGCACGGTATTTGCAAAATACCCACAGCAAGAGTGGGTCCATCATTTCATACATACATTGAAAATGACACCTAGAACCTATTAGAATAATCAACCCATAGTTAGCTACCTTAGACATTAATTAATCCATTTTTGTCTTATTTTCCTAGTTTCCATATTCCACTCTATGCAAGCTATCCTCCACTTGTCCAAGATGGTCAAACTTGCTAAAACTAAGTCATGGAGCACTTGGGAAACCTCTTGGAATCAATTCTGCTTTATTCTTGAACCTCCCTAGCACATATCTGCTTTTTTTGCTTTATGGCCTACTTTTACTGAGTTTTATGGCAAAAGGGAAAGTATGACTAGGTGAAGTTGACTTGTTTTTTTCCCTCATCATCCTCCACTCTTTAATCCTAATAAAATCATGTATGAGTTGTCCTTCCATCACCTATTAGCTTGCCTAATTTATTTTTCCAATTCATGAGCTCCTAGGAAGATTTGGAAACTGCTTTATGCACCTATGGGGGATTTGACTAGATTTAGTGAGACTGCTTTTGACTAATCAGAATAGCATCCCAATGCATTCAAATCTCTCATGTAATTATTTATTGTGGCAGCCTATGACTTCACAAGGTTGGCTATTGTACACTTATTCAATACAGATTAGTTTTCTGCTCCATATTCAGTCTCCTTTGTGTGTAATTTGCATATTTGATTAGCAATTTTTGTGAGTGCAATTGTTATAACACCTGGGTTCAATTTCCAAATGGTATCAGAGCCTTTGTAGATTGATTTCTCTCCTTCCATATTTCTATTGCAGGTTCGACATCTTGACTGGGAGCATTCTGCTGACTGAAGGGACAATCTCTGAGCTATGGATCAATCTCAGAAGATCATCTTGACTCCATTTAATTTCTTTGAATGGAAAGTAGAGATGGAGATACTATTGAGAGAAAAATGCCTCTACATGGTGACTATGGCAACTGAAGTAGAGCCCAATGCAGCTACAGAGAAAATTAAATGGCACAACAGGAGGGATGAGGCCTATGGTCTCCTATGTCTGAGCATATCCAAACACCTCCTTTTCCATCTTGATGGATTGACATCACCAAATGAAGTATGGGAGAAGCTTGTTGAGCTTTTTGGTAAAACAGATGAGATGAGAGGACATAAAATTGAGAATGAATTGATCTCCTTGAGTCCCAGCAGCTCCGAATCCCTGTAACTCTATTTTTCCAAGTTTAAAGCCCTTGTTTTGCAACTAAAACAATGTGGAATCGAAAAGAAGGAGGAGAAACTAGTTTTGGCCATACTATCGAAGCTTGGCCCTAACTATTCAGTGTTTGTTTCAACCTTCCATGCCACCAAGTTGACAGCTCGAGCCTGAAAGATGCCTAAACTTACAGATTTCATGGAATCTATCACACAAGAACAAGATAAACTGGTGATGATGGGCACCATCAAACCTTCCAAAGACCAAGCTCTGGTTGCTGGAGATTCAAGGGTGGGTTCTAAAGGCAAGAAGAAAGCTAAGAATCCACCTGAGCAAAAGAGATACAAGAACAAGTCTCCAGAGGAGCCCCAAGGTTCCAAGAATAACCCCCAGAAGAAGAAGAACAAAGGAGAAATGAGAAAATGTGCATACTGTAGTAAGGGAAATCATCTTGAAAGCTCCTGCATGAAGAAGAAAATTGACATGCTGACCCAACTCCTAGAGAAGAATAACATATCCCTTTCTAATAGCTCAAAGAAGAGGGAAGGAGGATCAAATTCAAAAGACAGAGAGAGAGTTCATGCATTGGTTGCTGGCACATCAAGCTAACCTAGTTTCATCATAGATTCTGGAGCTTCAAGACATATGGTTTCAACCAAGGACGCATTCACCTCTATTAACAAGTCAAAAGTTCCACCAATAGTACTGGGAGATGACTCTCTCACTTAAAGTTTGGGCAAAGGGAGGATTGATCTTGACCATGTTAAGTTCAGCAATGTATTGTATGTTCCAGGTCTTGCCTCTAACCTCTTGTCAGTGTATCAAATGAACCACACAGGGTCTCCAAAGAAGGTCATATTCTTCCCTGATGAAGTTGAGATCACAGAGATCTCAATTGCCAAAGTCATTGCAAAAGGAGTTGCAAATCACATTTCGAAGGTATACATGTTCTCACATTTTCTACCCTACTCAAACCCCTCTGCTCTTCTGATTCATGATAATGAGGCAAGCAAGCTTTGGCATGAAATATTTGGCCATCTTAACTATAAGTATATTTCTGATCTTAGTGAAAAATAAATGGTGATAGGGTTACCAAAGATTAAGTTTTCCAAAGGAGTCTGTCAAGGTTGTATCTTAGGAAAACACCCAGAGCATAAATTTTAGAAAGCTAGTCATGAGAGAACCTATGCACCTATTGAGTTGATCCATAGTGATGTTTCTGGCCCATTTCCTCATATGTCAATGAGTGAGGCCAAATATGCATTGACATTCATAGATGAATTTTCCAGGTACTATTGGGTTTACTTCCTGAAACACAAGTCTGAAGTTTTTGGCCTCTTCAAAGTCTTTAAGGCTTTGGTTAAAAATCAGTCTAGGAGGAAACTCAAGATCCTTAGATCTAACAATGGTGGTGAGTATGTCAAGTTTGAGTTCATTCAATATTCTATAGATGCAGGTGTTCAGATATAGCATTCAATCCCTTACACACCACAGCAAAATGGTGCTGCTGAGAGAAAGAATAGATCACTGAAAGAGATGGCAACCTACATGATGGAGGCTAAGACTTTGCCACCAAATTTTTGGGCCGAAGCTAAAAAATGTGCATCCTATATTTAGAATAGGGTGCCTCATAAACAACTTGATGTTATGACTCCTTTCAAAGCATGGAGTGGGCACAAGCCAGATGTGACCCATTTCAGGATTTTCGGCTCAAGGGTTTGGGATAGAATTCCAACAGAAAAGAGGAAGGCTTTGCAGCCCCAAAGCCAAGAGTGTCTATTTATTAGGTACTCTGAAGATTCAAAAGGTTAAAATCTGATCAATTTGAGCACAAACAAATACTTCATTGAAAGGAGTGTTCAGTTCCAAGAAGAGCCTTTAGCAGCAGTTGAAGTTGGAGAGTCTTCTTCACCACCAGAACCACTGAATGTAAGTGAAGAGATAAATGAGTTTGTTGATTATGATATGTCTGATAATGATTATTTAATTGCATATCCTAACAATCCTACAAGACCAAAATGGGCAGAAAAGACCATTCATGTAGCTGGGGAACTAGCTGGAAATCCTAGTGATTCTAGGAGGACTAGATCTCAGTTTGAGAGTGCCCTGTGTATGAAAGACCCTTTGTTTGCAGAGAAATGATATCTGATGGTTGAATCAGACCCATAGAAATATGACGATGCAGCACATGATCCAAGATGGCAAACATCCATGAAAGAAGAATTCAGCTCACTCCAGAAGAACAACACTTGGGAGTTGGTTGATCTTCCCCCATGGAGGAAGCTAGTTCCATGTAAGTGGGTTTTCAAAACTAAGTTTTCTGTTGATGGTTCACCTTTGAAATATAAGGCAATATTGGTAGCCAAGGGCTACTCACAGGTACATGGTATAGACTACAATGAGACCTTTGCACCAGTGGCAAAGATGGACTCCATCAGGGTAGCCTTAGCCATTGCAGCTTCGAAGCAATGGGAGGTACATCACATGGATGTGAAGTATGCTTTCCTAAATGGAGATATTACTGAAGAGATTTAAATGCATCAGCCTCAAATCTTTGTTACTAATCCATCTCTTATGTGCAGGCTAAAGAAATCATTGTATGGGCTTAAGGAAGCCCCCAGGGCTTGGTATGTCAAGATTGATGGATTTCTGCTATCATTGAGTTTTGCTTGATGTAAGTCTAATCCTAATGTTTATTTGAAGCTGATTCATGGTTCTTTGATGATTATTGTCTTGTATGTGGATGACCTTCTGATTACAGGAAGCTCAAAGAATGAAATTTCCTCCTTGAAGGATGCAATGAACCATGCATTTTCTATGACTGGTTTAGGGTTATTGAGCCAATTCTTGGGTCTCAAGATTGCTCAAACCAAACATGGAATAAAAGTACATGATTCCAAGTATGCTTTGGATTTTCCGAGCAAGTTCAACATGAAAGATTGCAAGCCAATCAAGACTCCCTTCCTTTCAGGAGTTAAGCTTGAAGAAGCAGGTTCTTCTCCTATGGTAAATAATACACTGTATAGGCAACTATTGGCCTTGCAAGGCAGACCCGGGTTTACTATAGTGTACCAACAAAACCCCTAGCTCACTGGCCCTTTCAGCGACAGACCATGGAACGGCCTGAAGTCTCACCCGAAGTGATCCTATATGGGGTGGTTGAAGAATCAAGTTTCCTCAACCAGGTTCTGTAGCATCCTAGGTCCTCTTCACTCTAATTAACCAGTGGGATCTCTCAGCAAGTCTGTGTCTCTCTTCCTAGCTGACTCTACTATGGGACTGACTCTTATCACATCGCAGCTTCTAGGACGATGCGCAAGCCTTCTCTTCTACTCAACTCCTAACCTGCTATATCTCACACCGCAGCTCCTTTGACAGTGCGATATCGCCTTCCTACACTGTGATATTTCCTACAGTAAGGCTCAGTATGCTCATCAACTCTCAAATTCCTGCGACTTCCTCCCTGGGTATAATAGCTCAGTTAACCTTTACTAGGATGTTAAACAACTTCACTTGAGCTTCTACAGTTTAACACACCTGACATCAATTATGCTCAACTCATTGAACTAAATATACTGAAGTCACTTAGCACTGTACTGTTAGCCATCATGAATCAAGCACTGATAAACTCTTATACAGAATACTCAACGCATTCAACTCACATTTAACCTTCTATGTTACTCTAAACTTAAGGATAGCATACATACATTCATTAACTGATAAGAAAATTTCATGTAACGAATAACAAATAGCAAGTACGTTAGAGCACAATCACATGAAATAGTCGCACAACACACAGATTTTACGTGGTTCACTTCCAAGGGGGGAAGCTACGTCCACAGGAACTGGTTTTATATTATATATTGAGAGAGTAAACATAGTTCTGCTGCAACCTCTTATGCAGCTTGATATCTTCTGGGAAACTCCATGCACACAGCTGGAGCCCTTCTCTTCTAGATCTCTTCTCTTCCTATAATGCTTTCTTCTTACAATATATCCTTCCTCTCTCTCTCTCAATCCCTA
The DNA here is from genome assembly GCA_001517045.1 of Pseudotsuga menziesii. Classification (NCBI taxonomy): domain Eukaryota; kingdom Viridiplantae; phylum Streptophyta; class Pinopsida; order Pinales; family Pinaceae; genus Pseudotsuga; species Pseudotsuga menziesii. The sequence goes on along the minus strand of LPNX011209854.1, from coordinate 423,311 downwards.
CGGATTGTTACATTCATGCTCAAGGAGTCAACTACTGTTTATAGTAAGATAACTATAGAATTAATAACAGAACCAGAGCTCGACTCTCTCTCAATGTCTTACAATGTTGATGACAACTAGAAACAACTAACTAGCTATCTAGCTAACTGTCTAACTGTCTAACCTTTCATAATACAAAATACATGCTTAAATAGGTGGCCCGAAGGTCTCATCGTAATACAACACTATGGGCCTATCCCAATAGTAACCCAAAACCCTAACTGCAACATTCGGCCTATCGGTACTTTGAACTGCCGCTTACTGGTCACACCCACAGCTTTCTGCAGTCTTCCATGATTTCCAGTGCTGATCGTGGGTATGGGCGCCGCTTCCTCGGTTTCTCCCATTCTGTCCTTTTTCTTTAATACCTCGGCCCATTGCTCCTTTTCCATTTATGAGGGTAGTTGACCCCTCCTGTCGTTTCCGCTGACTTAAATGCAGTGGTTGAGCTCTCTCTTCTCAGCCGCTTCAAGTACTCTTTCCCTTTGACCTCCTTGTTCCGTTATAGCAGCTTTTCCTGTAGCTGCGGGGCCCTGCTCCAATAGCAACTGATAGGGTGTTTGATGTACCTTACACATACTCAAATTGATCTTTCTTATGTAGTAAGTGTGGCTTCAATATACATGGATCAGCCTCATGAGATCCATTGGAGAGCAGCCAAAAGGATCCTAAATTTTGTTCAGGGAACAAGGACTCATGGGATCTTCTACAAAGCTAAATCTGATCTTGATTTGATTGGGTTTACTGACAGTGATTGGGAAGGTGAAAACACAGATCGAAAGTCAACATCAGGATATGTGTTCATGCTTGCTGAAGGAACAATCAGCCGGTCAAGCAAGAAACAGAGTGCCATTGCACTCTCATCTACAGAAGCAGAGTACAGAGGAGTTGTAAATGCAGCAACTCAATGTTTATGGTTGCAGGGGTTACTTGGTGAGTGTGGATTCGAATCAAAATACTCAACTACTATCTATTGTGATAATCAAAGTACCATTTGAATCTGCAATGATCCAGTTTAGAGACAAAGAACCAAACACATTGAGATCTATATGCACTACATCAGACAACTTGTGCATGATGGCACCATTCACCTACTCTTGTATGCATCTTCAGAACAAGTAGCAGACATCTTCACCAAAGTTTTTTGTGAGAAGACATTCAACAATCTCAAATCACTGTTGGGGATTGCTGATCATGCTATGAAGCATGATTGATGACAAGATTTTCAAATTTTGTTTTATTGTCCATGTTTAAGGGAGGATTTTTCCCACTAGGTTTTTTCCTCTTTCCTTGTTTAAATGGACATGCAGTATGTAAAGGGTGACTAAGCCTTGTTGCTAGGCCCTATATTTTTCTAATATTTTACTCATAATTCAGGCTTAAGGGGGGGTGTTAGAATAATCAACCCATAGTTAGCTACCTTAGACATTAATTAATCCATTTTTGTCTTATTTGTCTAGTTTCCATATTCCACTCTATGCAATTTGTCCTCCACATGTCCAATATGGTCAAACTTGCTAAAACTAAGTCATGGAGTGCTTGGAAAACCTCTTGGAATCAATTCTACTTTACTCCTAAACCTCCCTAGTGCATATCTGCTTTTTTTGCTTTATTGCCTGCTTTTACTGAGTTTTATGGCAAAAGGGAAAGTATGACTAGGTGAAGTTGACTTGGTTTTTTCCCTTATCATCCTCCACTCTTTTCTCCTAATAAAAGCATGTATGAGTTTTCCTTCCATCACCTATTAGCTTTCCTAATTTATTTTTATAATTCGTGAGCTCCTAGGCAGATTTGGAAACTGCTTTATGCACCTATGGGGGATTTGACTAGATTTAGTAATCCTGCTTTTGACTAATTTGAATAGAATCCCAATGCATTCGAATCTCTCATGTAATTATTTATTGTGGCAGCCTATGACTTCACAAGTTTGGATATTGTACACTTATTCAATATAGATTAGTGTTCTACTCCATATTCAGTCTCCTTTGTGTGTAATTTGCATGTTTGATTAGCAATTTTTGTGAGTGCAATTGTTCTAACACCTGGGTTCAATTTCCACATAACCTAGTATGCATCTATTGAATTGTGACAAGGAACCAAAGAGTGGGAAGGGATCTCTAAACAGTTTGTGCATACATTTGAATTTATTGATGAGCACCCTACAGTTGATGTTATGCTTTAGGAGATAAAGGAGAAGATATTTGTTGAAATCCTTGTCGAAGAGGCTAACTCTCACCAATGCAGTGTGACCATTCAGCAATGGATGGCTTGCTACAATCTAGTTGGAGATCCATACGATGATCTGACTAACAAAAACATATCGGAATCAGAAGGCACTCGTGAAGCATAAGGAAGTGGTATTTCAAGTGACCAATTCCTTAAACCATTAAAAAATAAGAAAGTAAACATTAGGTCATCAGAGAACCCAAAGTTCGCCAATATAGGATATTATTGGGATGAAGAGAAAGTTGCAAAAAACATGTATTTACTGCATGAATACCAAGATCTATTCCCTACCAACTTCTCAGAACTGAAGGGAATAGTGGGAGACATAGGGGAGATGAAAATACCCCTGCGACCAGATCCTAAACCCAGCAAGCAGCGACCATATAGGATGAACCCCAAGTATAAATAAAGGGTAAAAGCAGAAGTGGATCATATTCTTAACGGTAGAATTATTGAACCTGTTGAGGAGTCAGAGTGGATCAGCCCTATAGTGATCCAGGATAAGAAAACAACAGGCGAAGTCAGGATCTGTGTCAACTTGAGGAAGTTGAATGGCGCATGTTTGAACGATCCATTCCCAATACCATTTACAGATGAAGTACTTGAAATTGTCAGAGGACAAGAGATGTATTCATTTACTGATGGCTTTTTGGGATATCATCAAGTCAGAATCGCAAAGGAGGATCACAACAAAACAACCTTCGTCACTGAATGGGGATGCTACCAGTATACGGTAATGCCCTTTGGACTCAATAATGCACCTGCTATTTTTTCTAGAATAGTAGTCTTTGCTTTTAAATATTTTATTCATAAATTTATTGAGGCGTACTTTGATGATTGGACTATGTTTGGTCACAGTAAGAGACCATATTGAGAGTCTGCGCATGATGTTGGACTGTTGTCGCCAATATCAGATTGCGCTTAATTCTAAGAAATGTATTTTATGCGCACCATTTTGCGTGCTGTTAGTTCACGCCGTATGTTGCGACGGTATTTTGGTCAACCTAACAAAGATTGCAATTATCCTGGACTTACCACTCCCTGCATCAGTCATGCAACTCAGATCAATTATGGGACATATGGGCTACTACCGAAAGTTCATCAAAGGATATGCAGCGATCACTGCACCTATAGAGAAACTGTTGAAGAAAGACGCAAAGTTCTAGTGGACAATAGAAAGTCAGGAAAGCTTGGATAAATTGAAGACTGCAATCGCCACCGCTTGTATTCCCGAACTGAAAGAAGGACTTCTATGTGCATGTCAACGCATCGTCTTTCGTGCTTGGCATAGTCCTGATGCAACCAGGAGAGGGTGCGCTGTTATAGAGGATTTCACCACTCTAGGTGAATCACATATTGTATGGCCTTCCCCTGTCCCACTCTAGACTCATTAGAACCTATGGACCACTTTTTGTCCTTTGATGTTTCCTTGATCATCCCTACAAACATATGAAAAATGATATACGCGAATTTTAACCTTATAATCACGTACATACACGGGTTTGACCCCTATAACCACGTACATCGGGATCTATGCATAATCCAAATCCTTTTGGAGTTTTCCTTGACATGGATCCGACTCATTTGACTCCTGGCCTTCCATATGCCTTGAAATCGCACGGATTCAACCTTTCATTATCCCTTTGAAAGCTATATAAGGAACAACCTTTTGGTACATTGAAGGCATAAGAGAGAATTGAGAGCAAAGAAACTATATTCCATTGTAGTCGGAACTTATGCTTGAGTCTGCATCCCTTTGTCCCTTGGAGCACTTTTGTGTTCTTCCCAAGATTGCCTTTTTCTTGTGAGCTTGCTATCGAGAGATGGAGGATTGAAGTGGTGGAGGCCCAAGTGGGGGATTCAGTTTCTCCGGTTCGCAGATGTGCCGTCAGAGGTTGTATCTATCTTGTAATCTCTGATTTATATTAATAGAAATATCTTTTCATGTCCAATGATGTGTATTTGAATGAATATTTTATCCATGGGATTATGTCAAATGCTTTTACATTATTGATTATATATGCTAGAATAGATCCAACACCATGATATATAGTATGCTTGTATTGTTTACTTGTTGTTAAGGAAGTAATATATCAATTCAAGCTGAAGATTGGAAAGCTCAACGGGGATCTACTTCAATCGTCCGGAATAAGGTACGAGGTCTGATCCTTTAGTGTTAGATATTTAATTTCTATTGCATATTGGGAAAGATTGATTTCTGGAGTCAAGCTGTCTGTTGTGGTACCCCAAGCCATAGGAATTTCTCTCCATAACAGAATTGGCGACTCCACTGGGGATGTTCCTTGTTTTTATTTGGGGGTTTGCGGGCACAATAGGCTTAATATTATTAACTTGCTCTTTGTTTCTCCTTGTTTCTGTGTTGCATTTTATAATATGTTCATCCATTGACACTCCCCTTTATTGGTTTTACCCTTGGCCTACTTTTTACCACTTCCTTCTCTGTATACGCAGGTTTTTGGCCAAAATTCACGTACATACGCGAATTTTTGGCCAAAAGTTGCATATACATGCAGGTTTTTGGCCAAAATCCATGTATACACTCAGGTTTTTGGCCAAAAGTCGCGTATATACGCAGCTGTTCTTTAAACAGTCGCGTACATCCTCCCTTTTGGTGAGTTTCATGTTGTGGGAAGTTGTTGGGTGGGTTGTGAGTGTGGTTGGGTCTTCCTTGGATCTGATGTTGTCTGTTGGATGCTTATTTTGTGACCAGATACCACTTTTTCATTGATTTTTCTTTGAAAGTAGTTTTAGTCATTTATCCTTTTTGTTTTTCCCTTAGTGCATTACTCTTTTTTGTCTCGGTGTCTTGCTGGGCTTGTCTTTTATACTTGCTGCAGAGATTGAGAGTTTTAGATGACTTTTATTTCATTTTTCATTCTTTTATATTGAAAAATACAAAGTAGTTGCTCTCTTAGTTGCATCTTAGATAAGGATTTGAGGAGGTACTTGCATTGGATTGCTTGGATGAGAGTTGTGTTTAGGCTTTCATATAGGAAGGATTTCATTGGCATTCAGAAAGGAATATATATTTATGCATCTCATGTAGTGGCATACCCTATTTTTCGTTTGACAAAGATTGCACTTAGCATTGTTTATTATGGTATGCATATTTATTTCACTGCTGAGTCATAATGTCATTAGTTGCATGGTTGTTTCCCTTTGATTAATTACAACCAATTAAAATCAACGCTAAATTAAAATGAACTACACTCTTTTATTTTATAGGGTGCACCAACAAGCTTAGGTTTTAGGATCTTGGAATAGTTCATTGTAAGTAAATTCTCCAAGATCACTAAATAACAACATGTATGTTTTTGTCCAGGTGAGTGTGTGAAATCCTTGGTATAACCAGTGTTTCTCAAGATCCTCCTCTCAAAAGGGAGTTAAGCACGAGGCAGTGTGAGTAATTATTGATTAGGATGACCCCTAGTCATAACTGAGTAGCACCAGAGATATTTCCAGGATTGTATTCGTATCTGGGGGTTCTTTCAAGAGTTTCAGGCATTGCTACCCTGCCCATACGGTCAATCCCGCCTGCAACTGTCCACCTGAGCATTGATTATATTGAGGTGACCTTAGTTTCCTTACCTAGGTTATCGAGGGGGTACTTGAAGAGGTTATTCTGTGAGTGTCCTGGCCAGGTAGAGGTCGGACAGCACAGTCACTTTATGCGTTGAAGCTGAGGACCACTATAATTGGTTACGTACCTCCACTTGTAGCGTATGGGAGTTTCGAGCCTCTCCTAGGCGAGACATACTTGCTGCATTCGGAGGCTCACATATCCTCCCCTTGGTTTGCTTATATTTTGGCTGTAGATATTCTTAGGAGTGTGCTCTTTGTGCGCTAGTTGGCCTTTGGGATTGTTGTTACTTGAGTATATTTATGCTCTCTTGAGTTCAGGTCCTTTTATTTTCGGCATGCTTGGTATCCTATCACCTGTCTTGGTCCTAGTATGGGCCCTGGTGTTAGACTTGGAGGCATCACAGCCCCTTACCATGCTCATAGATTTGGAAGTGGTCACATCCCGCCCTCTACTCCATTTGTGGAGTATGTTGACTCCCTTCTGTCGTTCTTTACACTAGTGGTCACCCTCATGGGGGTGGTAGTAGATGCATGAACGTTGGGTCTACACCTTACTTTCCTTTTTATGTCTCATCGTTCACCGCATTGTTTCCTTTGGGTGCAGTTGTCATGATCATTCCTCCCTATATCCTATAGTTTGGATTCTTTATTGACTATTTTGGGTTGTTTTGGACTAATATGGTTGTCATGTAGGGTCCAAATTTTGTACACTCTCTTCGAGGTTTTGACCGGTTCGTGCCTATCACAGTTATTATGTCTGAACTGGCATATAGGTTAGGATTTCACATTTGCTTGCACTTATGCATTGCCTTATGACCATTACATCTTAACCTTAGGTACGAACCCATTCCATGGTATCACGAAACCTTCATGTTGTTGTTAGAAGTGATATTATGTGAATGGTAGAGCTTTCCTATACATGGGTGTCTTAGTTAGCTCCCCTTTGCATTTGGTACCGATGCCATGAGTCCTCTCTTAGGTCCGGGAGTCCCTTTTAGTCATGCCATGTCCTTGACCAAGAGCTTCATACTCCTCTTGAACTTTATGCTGGCCATTTCCCCGGGACTCCCTTATGTCAAGTTGTGAATGCATTATCATGAGCTTTTCCTGCCTTATTGAGCTTTATGTCAGCTCCCCTGACATTGCATTTCATCCATATAGCCCGAGCTTGTCTCATGTCTAGCCATGCAGAGCCATTTTTTATATCCTTCACAGCTTGTTTCCCTTTTTTACCGGGAGGGGATTTTCCCCCAAGTGTTGATATCCTACACATGTATCCTTGCATTGAGCATATGTATGTTCCACTTCTTGGAACTAGTTTGTTTTCCCTTATGACACTTGTCTCCTCCTAGGCTGTAACTATAAAGCTATTTTATTCCTTTTTCAAGCTTTTCAAATAACTGAAAAAGTCCAAAAAAATCAAAAAACCAAAAAGCCGGACAAGGAAAGATGTTATCTTTGGCAGTTGTCAAGTGTTACGGAGAGAAATTCCTATGGCTTGGGGTACCACAACAGACAGCTAGACTCCATAAATCAATCTTTCCCAATATGCAATAGAAATAAACAATCTAACACTAAAGGATCCAACCTCGTACCTTATTCCGAACGGTTGAAGTAGATCCCCATTGAGCTTTCCAATCTTCAGCTTGAATTGTTATAACACGTCCTCAACAACAAGTAAACAATACAAGCATACTATATTTCATGGTGTTAGATCTATTCTAGCATATATAATAAATAATGTAAAAGCATTTGACATATTCCAATGGATACAATATTCATTCAAATACACATTACTGGACAGGAAAAGATATTTCTATTAATATGAATCAGAGATTACAAGTGACAACCTCTAACGGCACGTCTGCAAACCGGAGAAACTGAATCCCCCACTTGGGCCTCCACCACCTAAATCCTCCATCACTTTGATAGCAATCTTACTAGCAAAAGGCAAGCTTGGGAAGAACACAACAGTGCTCCAAGGGACAAAGGGATGCAGACTCAAGCATAAGTTCTGGCAACAATGGACTATAGTTTTGTTACTCTCAATTCTCTCTTATATTTCCCTCTTCCTTCAATGTACCAAGGGGTTCCTTATATAACTTCACAAGGGATAATGAAGGGTCGAATCTGTGTGATCTCAAGGCATATGGAAGGCCAGGAGTCATATGAGTCGGATTCAAGTCAAGGAAACTTCCAAAAGGATTTGGATTTATGCACACAGCCCGATGTACGCGACTATAGGGGTCATATCCGCGTATGTACGCGGTTATCGGGGAAAAAGCCGCGTATATCATTATTCTTATGTTTTTAGGGATGATGAAGGTCACATTAAAAGACAACAAGTGGTCCATAGGGGCTAATGAGTCTGCAGCGGGACAGGGGAAGGCCATACAATGTGTGATTCACCTAGTGTGGTGAAATCCGCTATAACAGATGCCCCCTAATGTATGAGATCAGAGGGGTTATGCGATGGCCGAAATACATTTTAAGTCCATCCCAGAAAGGAAGTGATGAAGGTACCCAAATGGAAGACCAGCCACCCAATCAGCATAATACCGTAATACAACTCTGCATATAACTGCGAATACATATAGCAGTCCCGGATACATAAGAGTACAATGGCCATGAATAGGCATAATACATGATATCACATATGTGGTCATCGCCACATACAATATACATAGATCAGAATATCCATGAGGAGGATATACACAGGACCATGATCTCCACAAAGGCTGAAGATATACAATAGATCTGATCTCCATAGTGGCTGGAAATATCTGACATATACTGGACCAAGTCACAAGAGCTGAAGTCTCATGAACACTGGCATGATCAAGGAGGTAGCATATAAGAGATGCCACCAATCTGGAAGGTCTTCTACACAAACCGCTACGAGTACATGTCCTACTATAAGAATAGAGGTGTCGAGGTCGAACATAGTAGTCCATCGTCTGATTACTCTGATTACCGGTCATTGATGTATACCGTTAACAGACGCGAGATTTCCCATCGATAATGAAAATGGGAATCAAGGTACTAGAGTGCAAACTAACAAGTGTGAATAAATGTGTTGAGGTCGAACACTTGAGAGAGTCCATCGATCAGGGGACATTGATGTATTCCCAAAACTGTCGATGGCGAGAGAACCTGCCACTGATGACTGCAAGTCTCAAGGCACTCAAAATGACTCTAGACTCCAATCCCAGAATAAATGATCTGAAGTCGATGGGATGAAATCCGCTGGAAGGAGGGCATTAGGGCATCCCCCATCATCTAACACGAGGTACTCAGCAAAGTTGTCTAATGTGGAAGAACTCGATCATAAGGTGCACGAACCAGTAACTATACCGGGAATGGCCGACATGCAAAGTCAAGATAACTGAGGAATGGCCGACTCAGGTTTCAACTTCCTTCGAACAAGAGGATAACGGCGTATGGTGACTGAAGAAAGGCAGCATAGACTCGATATACAAACTGGGACATCTCTATGACTCAGGAGGCATCAATAGAGGCTCCATAGGGACTGGAAGCATAAGCAGTCGGTGGAGATAAACTGAGATAAATGAGTACAGCTTCCTAAAGTCAAACTATAACCCAACCAATGGATGTGATATACAGTGCTCTATTCGAAGGCGACACGACTCGACAGCTGCCAAAGATAATATCTTTTCCCATCTGGCTTTTTGGTTTTTTAATTTTTTTGGACTTTTTCAGTTATTTGAAAAGCTTGAAAAAAGAATAAACTAGCTTTATAGTTCCAAAATAGGAGGAGACGAGTGTCATCAGGGAAAACAAACTAGTTCTAAGCAGTGGAACATACCTATGCTCAATGCAAGGATACATGTGTAGGATATCGACACTCGAGGGAAAATCCCCTCCCGGTAAAAAGGGACATCAAGCTGTGAAGGATATAAAAAATGGCTCTACATGGCTAGACATGAGACAAGCTCGGGCTATATGGATGAAACGCAATGTCAGGGGAGCCGGCATAAAGCTCAATAAGACAAGCAAAGCTCATGATAATGCATTCACAACTTGATACAAGGGAGTCCGGAGGGAACATGGCCAGCATAAGATCAAGAGGAGTATGAGACTCTTGCGAAATGTCATGGCAATACTATACAACGGACTCCCATAGCCTAAAGGGAGAAACATCGACATGGGCACCAAATACAAATAACGTGTTAACTAGGGTACCCATGTAAGGTGAGGCTCTACCACTCATATCATGCCACTTCTAAAGCAGCAAGAAGGTTCCGTGACATAATAGAGTGGGTTCGTACCTAAGGATATAGTGACATGGTCATAAGGTCTTGCAAAATGAAAATGGTGGTGAACCTAACCTATATGCCAGTATAGATATAATACCTAAGATAAGCACAAATGGTCTCTGGTCACAAAAGAAGCATCCAACAGACAACTTCAGACCCAAGGAAGACCCAACCACACTCACAACCCACCCAGCAACTTCCCACAACATCAGACTCACCAAAAGGGAGGATGTACGCGGCTGTATGAAAAATAGATGCGTATGTACGCAACTTTTGGCCAAAAATCTGCGTATGTACGCGACTTTCAGCCAAAAACCCACGTATACAGAGAAGGCAGTGGTAAAAAGCAGGTCAAGGCCAAACCAATAAAGGGGAGTGTCAATGGACAAACATACTATAAAATGTGACACAGAAACAGAGAGAAACAGAGCGCAAATCAATAATATCAAGTCCATTGTGCCCCCAACCCCAAAGAAAAACAAGGAACATCCCCAGCGGAGTCGCCAATTCTGTTATGGAGAGAAATTCCTATGGCTTGGGGTACCACAACAGACAGCTAGACTCCAGAAATCAATCTTTCCCAATATGCAATAGAAATAAACAATCTAACACTAAAGGATCCAACCTCATACCTTATTCCAGACGGTTGAAGTAGATCCCCGTTGAGCTTTCCAATCTTCAGCTTGAATTGTTATAACACGTCCTCGACAACAAGTAAACAATACAAGCACACTATATTTCATGGTGTTAGATCTATTCTAGCATATATAATCAATAATGTAAAAGCATTTGACATATTCCAATGGATACAATATTCATTCAAATACACATTACTGGACAGGAAAAGATATTTCTATTAATATGAATCAGAGATTACAAGTGACAACCTCTGACGGCACATCTGCGAACCGGAGAAACTGAATCTCCCACTTGGGCCTCCACCACCTCAATCCTCCGTCACTTCGATAGCAAGCTTACTAGAAAAAGGCAAGCTTGGGAAGAACACAACAGTGCTCCAAGGGACAAAGGGATGCAGACTCAAGCATAAGTTCTGGCAACAATGGACTATAGTTTTGTTACTCTCAATTCTCTCTTATATTTCCCCCTTCCTTCAATGTACCAAGGGGTTCCTTATATAACTTCACAAGGGATAATGAAGGGTCGAATCCGTGTGATCTCAAGGCATATGGAAGGCCAGGAGTCATATGAGTCAGATTCAAGTCAAGGAAACTTCCAAAAGGATTTGGATTTATGCACACATCCTGATGTACGCGACTATAGGGGTCATATCCGCGTATGTATGCGGTTATTGGGGAAAAATCTACGTATATCATTATTCTTATGTTTTTAGGGATGATGAAGGTCACATTAAAAGACAACAAGTGGTCCATAGGGGCTAATGAGTCTGCAGCGGGACAGGGGAAGGCCATACAATGTGTGATTCACCTAGTGTGGTGAAATCCGCTATAACATCGAGTCGTGTCACCTTTGAACAGAGCATTGTATATCACATCCATTGGTTGGGTTATAGTTTGACTTTAGGAGCTGTACTCATTTATCTGAGTTTATCTCCACCGACTGGTTAAGCTTCCAGTCCCTATGGAGCCTCTGTTGATGCCTCCTGTGTCACAGAGATGTCCTAGTTTGTATATCAAGTCTATGCTGCCTTCATTCAGTCACCATATGTCGTTATGATCCTGTTCGAAGGAATCTGAAACCTGAGTCGGCCATTCCTCAGTTATCTTGACTTTGCATGTCGGCCATTTCTGGTACAGTTACTGGTTCCTGCACCCTATGATCGATTCCTTCCACATCATACAGCTTTGCTGAGTACCTCGTGTTGGATGATGGGGGATGCCTTAATGCCCTCCTTCCAGTGGATTTCATCCCATCGACTTCAGATCATTTATTCTGGGATTGGAATCTAGAGTCATTTTGAGTGCCTTGAGACTTGCAGTCATCAGTGGCAGGTTCTCTCGCCATCAACAGTTTCTTGGGAATACATCAATGTCCCCTGATCAATGGATCCTCTCAAGTGTTCGACCTCAACACATTTATTCACACTTGTTATTTTGCACTCTAGTACCTTGATTCCCATTTTCATTATCGGTGGGTGATCTCACATCTATTAACGGTATACATTAATGACCGGTAATCAGACAATGGACTACTATGTTCAACCTCGACACCTCTATTCGCATAGTAGGACATGTACTCGTAGAGGTTTGTGTAGAATACTTTCCATATTGGTGGCATCTCTTATATGCTACCTCCTTGATCATGCCAGTTTTCATGAGATTTCAGCTCTCATGACTTGATTCCAGTATATGTCAGATATTTCCAGCCACTATGGAGATCTTGATCCATTATATATCTTCAACCATTTTGGAGATCATGATCCTTTGTATATCTTCATCATGGAGATTCTGATCTATGTATATTGTACGTGGCGATGACCACATATGTGATATCATGTATTATGCCTATTCATGGCCATTGTACTCTTATGTATCTGGGACTGCTATATGTACTTGCAGTTATATGCAGAGTTGTATTATTGTACTATGCTGATTAGGTGGTTGGTCTTCCATTTGGGATCCTTCATCACTCCACTTCTGGGATGGATTTATAATGTATTTCGGCCATCGTATAACCCCTCTGATCTCATACATTAGGGGGCATCTGTTATATCGGATTTCTCCACTCTAGGTGAATCACACATTGTATGGCCTTCCCCTATCCCGCTGCAGACTCATTAGAACCTATGAACCACTTTTTCTCCTTTGATGTTTCCTTCATCATCCTTACAAACATATGAAAAATTATATACGCGGATTTTAACCTTATAATCGCGTACATACGTGGGTTTGACCCCTATAACCGCATACATCAGGATGTGTGCATAATCCAAATCCTTTTGGAGTTTTCCTTGAAATGGATCCGACTCATTTGACTCCTGGCCTTCCATATGCCTTGAGATCGCATGGATTCGACCTTTCATTATCCCTTTGAAAGCTATATAAGGAACCCCTTGGTACATTGAAGGCATAAGAGAGAATTGAGAGCAAAGAAAATATAGTCCATTGTTGTCGGAACTTATGCTTGAGTCTGCATCCCTTTGTCCCTTGGAGCACTTTTGTGTTCTTCCTAAGCTTTCCTTTTGCTTGTGAGCTTGCTATAGAGAGATGGTGGATTGAAGTGGTGGAGGCCCAAGTGGGGGATTCAGTTTTTCCGGTTCGCAGACGTGTTGTCAGAGGTTGTATCTATCTTGTAATCTTTGATTTATATTAATAGAAATATCTTTTCCTATCCAATGATGTGTATTTGAATGAATATTTTATCCATGGGATTATGTCAAATGCTTTTACATTATTGATTATATATGCTAGAATAGATCTAACACCATGATATATAGTATGCTTGTATTGTTTACTTGTTGTTGAGGAAGTAATATATCAATTCAAGCTGAAGATTGGAAAGCTCAACGGGGATCTACTTCAACCATCCAGAATAAGGTACGAGGTCTGATCCTTTAGTGTTAGACATTTAATTTCTATTGCATATTGAGAAAGATTGATTTCTGGAGTCAAGCTGTCTGTTGTGGTACCCCAAGCCATAGGAATTGATCGTAAGAGATGTTGATTATAGATTGATCGCAGGACACCTATATAAGTTAGGTGTGGATGAGGTACTTCATAGCCGTGTCTTTTATTATGAACGACCTTGGATGATGAATGAAGCACATGCTGGTGTCGCAAGAGGACACTATGCTAGGAAAGCGACAATGCACAAGATATTGCAGGCAGGATTCTGGTGGCCAACCATACACATGGATACTAAAATCTTCTACAAGCGCTATGATATTTGTCAAAGGATAGGAAAACCATCGTGCCACGACGAGATGCCACTTACACCATAGATAACCCTTCAAGCATTTCACAAGTGGGCAATTGATTTTGTTGGACCAATCAGCCCACCAGGATAGAGAACTGGTGCACACTACATTATCACTGCGATAGACTATTTGATCAAATGGGCTGAAGTTGTGCCTATTAAAGATTGTACTGATGTGACTGCAGCAAAGTTTTTGTTTGAAAATGTAGTCACTAGATTTGGTTTTCCAAAGATACTACTAAGTGACCAAGGTACGCATTTTTTTAACAAAGTGATTGTTGAGCTACCTGTAGAATTTCAGATCCAGCATAAGAAGACAACTCCCTACCATCCTCAGGGGAATGGAATGGTTGAAGCTTTCAACAAGATTCTGGAGAATGAATTGAACAAGGTATGCAACCTGCGATGAGATGACTAGGATCAGAAAGTATCAGTTGTGCTATGGGCATATCGCACAACCTGCAAGTGACTAATAGGGCACACCCCATTCAGACTAGTATGTGGAAAAGAGGTTGTTATGCCAATGTACCAAGTCTAAGAATCTCCGACTAGTATATAACCGATGGAGATGTTGTCGAGCAGAGGCTGACACAGCTTATGCAAATGGAAGAAGAATTATTTTTCGTAGGATTCCATCAGACAGTTAAGAAGAAGCAACAAAAATCATGGCATGATCATCATATCAGGGTTAAACCATTCGAAGTCGGAGGACTTTTGTTGCTGTATGATAGCAAATTTTTCAAACACCCAGGAAAGTTAAGGACACATTGGCTAGGACCATATATGGTCGCACACATCACTGATGCGGGTGTAGTAAAACTACAAAAGCTAGATGGTACCTGTGTCGTGGGTATGGTGAACAGTAGTCACCTGAAACTGTACTATGATGGTCATAAAATTCCAGGTTAGAATCACACCGCGCAACGAAAAAAAAAAAAAGACGGTCTGAAAGACGTTAAAATTGATCTATCGCACGTCGGCGACAAAACAAGTGCAAAGCAAAGGAGAAGGGCGTAAAAGTGCACAGAAAACCAAAAAGTGCAGCAAAAAGGTAGAAAGTGTTGCAAAAAGAGGAAATGGCAGGTTGGCCGACATTAAAGTGCAAATATTCGGTGAATATTGAGGCAGCTATGACAGCTAAGTGTCATTAATTCGACAAGATACAAGGAGAATGATGACGTGTTGTAAGGTCACCTCTGACAGATCCACCATAACTATTCTGAGAGGAACAGCATAGCACTCAAGTTAACAACTTAATGAATGGATGTGATAGCTAAGAATCCCATGTGATAGAGTAGACATTAACCACTCGTTGCATTATGACTGCATGACATGGTCGCGGGTATAAGTTCAAGGCTTCGCTAACAAGAATTCTTTTATGACCATAGAGTGAGCTAGACAAAACCAGAGCTGAGTGATTACAGAGCCGAACTCTGTCATCCCTATTCAAGTAAGCCAATGCCCATGGTAATTGAGAACCCTAGTGAGAGTGAGCCATGAGACGCAATTGTTATATCTAGTTTCCCAATCGAAGAAAAGATTACATCCCCTGAGATACAAGAACTGCAGTGACAACCAAAGACTGATCCAATGGCGAGAAAGCAGAAGCAACCTATTGATGGGGTCGGTTGCACTACCATTCCTACCCCTAGTTCGCACATTGCGCCAAACCCAGCTCAGAGACCACCACTTGCTCCTGCAGTTGCAACACCTATCAGGGAGCCGAGACAACCTGCTGAGGACACAGTTGTAGGACCATCTAGACTACCAAAGACAAAGAAACACAAGACTACCACTCCTACGAATACTCTGGGTAAAGCACCCTTAGAGGAGGAACAAGAGGAGGACGACTCCATATAAGAAGACTCACCACCACGAAGAGGGCATGATGCGGAATAAAATGGTGAGAATTTCTCGCACTACGTTTAGCCAAGGAGAGCCAATGCGCATAAAGTGGACCGCCCAAGGAAGGAGACTACAAATATTATAGTGCCACAGATCCCTAATAACGTCCCCCTACTCCTAGACATCATGCCCAAGTTGGCTAAGTTGAATTTCGAGGACTTTGACACTCAACTGCAGGACGAATTAAAGAGAGCGGACTGCATGGTCTCAGACCAACCCAATCCAAGTGGAGCATAAGTTCTCAAGCTGATGCAGTGGGCCAAGGGAGTTTACCGCATAGGTTTGATTAACATATTGTTTATGCCCCATTTTAGCCACAGTTTAAAAGTCAATATTTACATGAAATAGTTGTTGGTATGCTTTCACAGAGGATGCATGTGGCTCGATCAACCATACTCAGTCGACGTCAAGCTGATTTCAGTGATAACATGCCTCCCAAATGAAGGAGACGACCCTGCACCATACTTGGCTAGGAAAGAAACCACCCAAATTGTAGTCCAGGGAAAATCCTGGCTACGTGCAAAAGTACCTACCTTCTATCTATAGGATGGAAGGATAGAGTCAACTGGATGGAAGGGAACTTGCAAGGAAAAGTTAGCTTTGAGCCATAGAAACCCTGCAATAAACTATTAGAGAAAAACTACACATACATCTAAGCTGCAAACTAAAACTAAAACAAACAATGCATGGAGATCATTATGCTTAATATATTTATGGAATATGGGCCACCATTCCCTAGCTTAAGAAGCAACCTCTCCTTACTAGTTTGAATGGTGTGGATCTAATCTCAACACACATGGGATATGGCTAATGGAGCAAGTGAAGTGAGAGGGATGAATGGCTTGAGAGAGTTGGCTCCTCAAGGCACTCATATGGGTAGAGTAATAGTAGGCAGAGAATGAGTATGTTGATAGTAACCCCCACCCCTAGATTTATAGCTTTTTTCTTTGTTTTAGGGTTTTAAGCCCTTGGTCAAGGTTTTAAGCCCTTTTTAGGGACTTAACGCCTTTCACCCATTTCTTAGCTCTTTTGGGGTTTTGAGGCCCCTTTTGGGGGATTTAGCCCCTTGATGAAGTCTTTATCCCCTTTGAAGGACTTGTAATGGAGTCGCAGTGCTTGTCCGTGCTATATCATGCACTAAAAGCTATGCCCGCTAGATGGTGGGGTGCGCATAAGAAGTCTATAACAAACTAGCCATAATGCAGAATATTGATGGAAGTTAGATTAAAAGAAGAGGTCACCCTCGTAAACCATGAGTATTCAGGGTTAGAAAACCCTATGGAACTTCTTAATCATTGTCACATGGTATTTGCAAAATACTCGCGGCAGGAGTGGGTCCATCATTTCATACATACATTGGAAATGACACCTAGAACCTGGTATGCATCTATTGAATTGTGACAACAAACCCAAGAGTGGGAAGGGATCTCTAAGCAATTTGTGCATACATTTCAATTTGTTGATGAGCGCTCTAGAGTTGATGTTGCGCTTCAGGAGATAAAGTAGAAGATATTTGTTGAAATCCCTGCCGAAGAGGCTAACTCTCACCAATGTAGTGAGAACATTCAACAATGGATGGCTTGCTACAATCTAGTGTTATCGGATAAATCTACTCAATTGGAATTAAGCCAAATATCCCTAGTCCAAGTGGATTTAGAAAAAATGAAATACAGAATACAATCTACTTTCCTAGATCAATCAGAAATGAAAAGACACAGATAGATCACTTACCTGATATTCGCAGATCCTCTTCTCTCTATTGATCCAAGCTCCAAAATCTTTAGATCGTGACAGTTGACAAACCCTATAAAGCATGTGGAAACAAACAAAGCACATATGCATATCCAAACATATAATTGATATAAACTAATAGTTAAGGAAGAAAGCTATAAACATCATCAACACAACAACGTTTATGGAAAGAGATTTGTATTAATGTAATAAAGGAGATACATAGAATTACAATGAGAAGGGACAGCACAACCTAGCCTTAAAACTGCAATATTCCATCCAACAATCCAAGCCAAAGCCTCCAAAGCAATATAGTAAGCCACCTACAAATTCCACCAGCATAAGAGTGCCATAGACCTTCCTCCCTTCCAAATGGAGAGAGGGTTCGATTTATAAGGCTAAAGGGAGAGACTAGGTTGAGGATTAGGAGGATAAGTCTAAGGGATCTTCCCTATAGCTTAGGAATCGAATTCCACCTCACCTATATAATAGGGATAAACCACCACCTCATCCACCTTCGAGAAGGATCTCGAATCTTCATTTTTTGCCTCAAACACCATCGGCGCACTTTCCAAAAAGGGAAAAAATTCCTTCGGCGCTCCTAGCAGTGGGAGACAAAGCGTTGGCATCGGCGCACTTTCCAGAAAGGGAAAAATTACCTTCAGCGCTCCTAGAATGAAGGACAAAAGTGCTGACCTTCCTAGAGAGGGAAAAAAGGCAGGAAAAAAAACCTCAATCTCAGTCAACTTTAGCAGAGAGAAAATTATGGATTAGGCAAAGGGTTGACGCATGGATCAAGAGTGAAATATTTCGGTGTAACATCTAGCTGGATATCTAGATGATGATCTGACTAACATAAACATACTGGAATCAGAAGGCACTCGTGAAGTAGAAGGAAGTGGTATTTCAAGTGACCAATTCCTTAAACCGTTAAAAATTAAGAAAGTAAACATTAGGTCATCAGAGAAACCAAAGTTCACCAATATAGGAGATTATTGGGATGAAGAGACAGTTGCAAAAATCATGTATTTACTACATGAATATCAAGACCTATTCCCTACCAAATTCTCAGAAATGAAGGGAATAGGGGGAGACTTAGGGGAGATGAAAATACCCATGCGACCAGATGCTAAACCCAGTAAGCAGCGACCATATAGGATGAACCCCAATTATAAAGAAAGGGTAAAAGCAGAACTGGATCTTATGCTCGATGCCAAAATTATTGAACCTATTGAGGAGTCGAAGTGGATCAGCCCTATAGTGATCCAGGATAAGAAAACAACAGCCGAAGTCAGGATCTGTGTAAACTTGAGGAAGTTGAAAGATGCATGTTTGCACAATCCATTCCCAACACCATTTACAGATGAAGTACTTGAAAGTGTCAGAGCTCAGGAGATGTATTCACTTACTGATGGCTTTTCGGGCTATCATCAAGTTAGAATTGCGAAGGAGGATCGCCACAAAAAAACCTTCGTCATTGAATGGGGATGCTACCAGTATACGGTAATTCCCTTTGGACTCAAGAATGCACCTGCTATTTTTTCTAGAATAGTAGTCTCTTCTTTTAAAGATTTTATTCATAAATTTCTTGAGGTGTACTTTGATGATTGGACTATGTTTCGTCATAGTAAGAGACCATATTCAGAGTCTGTGCATGATGTTGGACCGTTGTCGCGATTATCAGATTGCACTTAATTCTAAGAAATGTATTTTATGCGCACCATTTGGCGTGTTGTTGGGTCACGTCGTATGTCGCGACGGTATTTTGGTCAACCCAGCAAAGATTTCAATTATCCTAGTCTTAACACCACCTACATCAGTCACACAACTCAAATCAGTTCTGGGACATACGGGCTACTACCGGAAGTTCATCAGAGGATATGCAGTGATCACTGCACCCATGGAGAAACTGTTGAAGAAATACGCAAAGTTCTAGTGGACAATAGAGTGCCAGGAAAGATTGGATAAATTGAAGACTACAATGGTCGCCGTGCCAATACTTGTATTCCTGGACTGGAAGAAGGAGTTCTATGTGCATTTCAATGCTTCGTCTTTCGCGCTTGGCATAGTCTTGATGCAACTAGGAGAGTGTGCGCTTGACCACCCTATTTCTCTTGCAAGTAGGAAACTATCAACATTGAAAAATAACTACATGACGATAGAAAAAGAAGGCCCTGCTATGGTCTATGCACTTCATAAATTCCAACATTATTTGTTGGGTGGATATTTTCAAATGTACACTGACCATTCAACGCTGAAATACCTTGTCAACAAGCGAGTGTTGGGGGGGAATATCTATAGATGGCTTCTCCTGTTTCAAGAATTCAATTTTGAGGTCGTTGTTAAACCTAGTCGACTTAATGTTGGACCAGACCACCTATCAAGGATATAGAGTGGTGAAGAACCAACGAGCCTCGAAGATAACTTGCCTGATACACAACTATTTTTTATCCACATGATGGAAGACTAGAACCATGATTTTAATTCCATCATCCATTTTTTTAGTACAGGATATGTGCTTGAAGGAATGTCAACTAATTAGAAGAAACACTTGATCATCAGAGATGCTGATTATACATTGATCGTGGGACACCTATATAATTTAGGTGCGGATGAGGTACTGCATCGCTGTGTCTTTGATAATGAACGACCTTGGGTGATGAGTGAAGCACATGCTGGTGTTGCAAGAGGACACTATGCTAGGAAAGCGACAGTGCGCAAGACATTGCAGGAAGGATTATGGTTGCCAACCATACACATGGATACTAAAATCTTCTACCAGCACTATGATATTTGTTAAAGAATAGGAAAACCATCATGCCATGATGAGATGCCACTTATGCCACAGATAACCCTTCAAGCATTTGACAAGTGGGTAGTTGATTTTGTTGGACCAATTAGCTCACAAGGATAGAGAACTGGTGCACGCTACATTATCACTACGACAAACTATTTGACCAAATGGGCTTAAGTTGCGCCTGTTAAATATTGTACCGCTGTGAATGCAGCAAAGCTTTTGTTTTAAAATGTAGTCACTAGATTTGGTTTTCCAAAGATACTACTAAGTGACCAAGGTACATGTTTTTCTAACAAAGTGATTGTTGAGCTACCTGCAGAATTTCAGATCCAGCATAGGAAGACAAATCCCTACCATCCTCAAGCAAATGGAATGGTAGAAGATTTCAACAAGATTTTGGAAAATGCATTGACCAAGGTATACAACCTGCATCGAGATCACTGGGATCAGAAAGTATCAGTTGTGCTATGGGCATATCGTACAACCTGCAAGAAACTAACAGGGCACACCCCATTCAAACTAGTATATGGACAAGAAGTTGTTATGCCAATGTAGTACATTCTTCCAAGTCTAAGAATCTCCGACTAGTATATGACCGATGGAGATGTTGTCGAGCAGAGGCTAAAACAGCTTGTGCAAATGGAAGAAGAACGCTTTGTCACAGGATTCCATCAGACAGTTGAGAAGCAACAATAGAAAGCATGGCATGATCGTCATATCAGGGTTAAACCATTCAAAGTCGGAGGACTTGTGTTGTTGTATGACAGCAAATTTTTCAAACACCCAGGCAATTTAAGGACACATTAGCTAGGACCATATGTGGTCGCACACATCATTGATGTGGGTACAGTAAAACTACAAAAGCTAGACAGTACCTATGTCGTGGGTATGGTGAACGAAAGTCGCCTGAAACCATACTACGATGGTCATAACATTCCAGGTTAGAATCACACCGCGCAATGGGAAAAAAAAAAGAGGAAGGTCTGAAAGACATAAAAATTGCTCTGTCGCACTTTAGCGATGGAACAAGTGTGAAGCATAGGAGAAGGGCAGAAAAGTGCATGGAAAACCAAAAAGGTGGAAAGTGTTGCAAAAAGAGGAAATGGTAGGCTAACCAACATTAAATTGCAAATATACGACGAAGATTGAGGTGGCTGTGACAGCTAAGTGTCATTAATTCGATGAGATACGAGGATAATGACGGCATGTTGTAAGGTCACATCTAATGGAGTTTCCATAAATGTTCTGACAAGAACAGCGCAGCACTCAAGTTAACGACTTAATGAATGGACTTGGTAGTCGAGAAGCCCATATGATATATTAGACATTAACCACCCATTACATGACAACTTCATGACATGGTGGCGGGTATAAGTGCAAGGCTTCACCGACAAGCATTCTCTTACAACCACAGAGCGAGCTAGAGAGAACCAGAGCTGAGCGATTACAGAGCTGAACCCTATCATCCCTATTCAAGTAATTCAATTGCCATGGTAATTGAGAACCCTAGCGATAGTGAGCCATGAGACACAACTGTTATATCCGGTTGCCCAATCGAAGAAGAGATTACATCCCCTAAGATATAGAAACTATAGCGACAACTAGAGACTGATCCAATGGAGAGAACACAAAAGAAACCTTTCAATGGGTTCAGTTACACTACCATTTCGACCCCTGGTTCGCACGCTGTGCCAAACCCATCTCAGAGACCACCAGTTTCTCCTGCAGCTGCAGCACCTGTTAGGGAGCCGAGACAGCCCGTTGAGGAAATAGTTGCAGGACTGTCCGGACTAGCGAAGACAAAGAAACACAAGACTATCTCTCCTATGGATACTCTAGGTAAAGTACCCTTAGAGGAGGAACAAGAGGAGGATGACTCCATGGAAGAAGACTCACTACAGCGAAGAGGGCTAGATGCAGAAGAAAATGGTGAGAATTTCCTACACTACGTTAGGATAAGGAGAGTCGATGCGCAGAAAGTGGACCTCCCAAGGAAGGAGACTACAACTCTGATAGCACCACGGATCCCTAATAATGACCCCCTATTGTTGGACATCATGCCCAAGTTGGCTAAGTTGAAGCTCGAGGATTTTGACACTCGAATGCAAGATGGATTAAAGAGAGCGGACTACATGGTCCTATACCAGCCTGACCCAAGTGGAGCACAATTTCTCAGGCCGATGCAGTGGGACAAGGGAGTTTCCCACACAAGTTTGATTAACCTATTGTTTATGCCCCATTTCGGCCACAGTTTACAAGTCAATACTTATGTGAAATAGCTGTTTAGTATGCTTTTATAGAGGATGCATGTGTCTCGATCGACCATACTTGGTCAATGCTGACCTGATTTTGATGATAACAGGCCTCCCAAATGAAGGAGACGACCCTGTGCCATACTTGGCCAGAAAAGACACCACCTGGATTGTAGTCCATGGAAAACCTTGGCTACATGTAGAAGCACCTACCTTCCATCTATAGGATGGAAGGATAGAGTCAACTGGATGGAAGGGAACCTACAAGGAAAAGTTAGCTTTGAGACATAGAAACCCTGCAATAAACTATTAGAGAAAAACTACACATACATCTAAGTTGCAAACTAAAACAAAAACAAACAATCCATGGATATAATTATACATAAGATCTTTGTGGAAGATGGGCCACCATGCCCTAGCTCAAGAAGAAGCCTCTACTTACTGGTTTGAATGGTGTGGAGCTAATCTCAACACACATGGGATATGGCTAATGGAGCAAGTGGATTGAGAGGGATGAATGGCTTGAGAGAGTTGGCTCCTCAAGGCACTCATACGGGTAGAGTAACGGTAGGCAGAGAATGAGTATGTTGATAGTGACCCCCACCCTTGTACTTATAGATTTTTTCTTTGTTTTAGGGTTTTAAGCCCTTTTAAGGGTCTTAATCCCCTTTCGCCCATTTCTTATCTCTTTTGGGGTTTTTAGGCCCCTTTTGGGGGATTTAGCCCCTTTTTGAAGGCTTTGGCCCCTTTGAAGGACTTGTAATGGAGTCGCAGTGCTTGTCTGTGCTAGATCATGCACTAAATGCTATGCCTGCTAGATGGTGGGGTGCACATAAGAAGTCTATAACAAACTGGCCATAATGCAGAAGATTGATGGAAGTTAGATTTAGAGAAGAGGTCACCCTCATAAACCATAAGTATTAAGGGTTAGCAAACCCTGTGGAACATCTTAATCATTGTCGCATGGTATTTTCAGAATACCCATGGTAGGAGTGGGTCCATCATTTCATACATACATTGGAAATCACACCTAGAACCTGGTATGCTTCTATTGAATTGTGACAAGGAACCCAAGACTGGGAAGGGCTCTCTAAGCAGTTTGTGCAATACATTTGAATTTGTTGATGAGCACCCTACAGTTGATGTTACACTTCAGGAGATAAAGGAGAAGATATTTGTTGAAATCCCTATCGAAGAGGCTAACTCTCATCAGTGCAGTGCGGCAATTCAGCAATGGATGGCTTGCTACAATCTACTTGGAGATCCAGATGATGATCTGACTAACATAAACATACCAGAATCAGAAGGCACTCGTGAAGTAGAAGGAAGTGTTATCTCAAGTGACCAGTTCCTTAAACCGTTAAAAATTAATAAAGTAAACATTAGGTCATCAGAGAACCCAAAGCTTGCCAATATAGGAGATTATTGGGATGAAGAGACAGTTGCAAAAATCATGTATTTACTGCATGAATATCAAGACCCATTCCCTACCAACTTCTCATAAATTAAGGGAATACGGTGAGACTTAGGGGAGATGAAAATACCCCTATGACCATATGCTAAACCCAGTAAGCAGCGACCATATAGGATGAACCCCAAGTGTAAATAAAGGGTAAAAGTAGAACTGGATCGTATGCTCGACACTGGAATTATTGAACCTATTGAGGAGTCAGAGTGGATCAGCCCTATAGTGATCCAATATAAGAAAACAACATGTGAGGTCAGGATCTGTGTCGACTTGAGGAAGCTAAATGACACATGTTTGCACGATACATTCCCAACACCATTTACAGATGAAGTACTTTAAAGTGTCAGAGGGAAAGAGATGTATTCATTTACTGATGGCTTTTCAGGCTATCATCAAGTCAGAATCGCAAAGGAGGATCACCACAAAACAACCTTCTTCACTGAATGGGGATGCTACCAGTATACGGTAATGCCCTTTGAACTCAAGAATGCATCTGCTATTTTTTCTAGAATAGTAGTGTTACGGAGAAAAATTCCTATGGATTGGGGTGTACCACAACAAATAGAGAAACCACTGAAATCAATCCCTTCCCAATATTCAATATAAATAAAACATCTAACACTAAAGGATCTTGACACATACCTTATTCCGGACGGTTTGAGTAGATCCCCGTTGAGGTTTTTCCAATCCCGCTTGGGTTAACAATTTACTCTCAACAACAATAAATAAGGCAAGCATGCTATATAATATAGTGTTAGGCCTACTCTAGCATATATAATCAATGATACATAAGCAATTAAACACATCTATGGATTCAATATTCATTTAAATGTACATCATTGGATAGGAAAAGATATTTCTATTAAGTAAATCAAAGATTAAATAAGTGACAACCTCTGTTGGCACGTCTGCGAACCGAAGAAACTGAGTCCTCCACCTGGCACTCCACCACCTCAATCCTCCATCTCTCGATAGCAAACTCACAAGCAAGGGAAAGCTTGGGAAGAACACAAAGTGCTCCAAGGGACAAAGGGATGCGAACTCAAGTATAAGCAAGCTACGGCAACAATGGACTATAGTTTTCTTGCTCTTCAATTTCTCTTCTTCAATGTATTCAAAGGGTTCCTTATATAGTGCTTCAATGGGGTAATGGAAGGTCAAATATGAGTGATCTCAAGGCATATGGAAGGCTAAGAAACAAGTGAATTGGATCCACATCAAGGAAAACTCCAAAAACATTTGGCCTTTTGCACACATCCCGATGTACGTAGGTTTAAGGGTAATATCCGCGTATATACGCGAGAAAGGGATTAAAAGTCGCGTACAGCAAATAATGAGTGTTTTTAGGAATGATCTCGGAAAAATAAAAGGTACAAAAATAGTCCATGGGGTCCAAAGAGTCTACAGAGAGACAGGGAAGGCCATAAAAGTGTGATCAATGATGTGTGCTAAAATCAGCTTTAACAGATGCCCCCTAATGTGTGATGTCAGAGAGGTAACATGATTGCCAAAATACATTATAAATCCATCCCAGAAATGGAGTGATGAAGAACCAAGTGGAAGAACCAGCCATCCAACAGTGTAATACAATAATCAAACTCTGCATATGACTACAAATACATATAGCAGTCCTAGACACATAAGAGTAAAATGGCCATGAATAAGCATGATATACAAACTGTGACATGTGTGGTCATCGCCATGTACAATATATAATAGATCAGAATATCCATGATGAAAATATACAAAGGAACAAGATCTCCATGAAAGTTGAAGATATACCATGGATCAATATCTACATGATCGCTGAAGATATTTGACATACACTGGAATCAAGTCACGAGAACTGAAATCTCATGAACATTGGCATGATCAAGGAGGTAGCATAAATGAAATGCCACCAATCTAGAAAGTCTTCTACACAAATCGCTATGAGTACATGTCCTACTATGTGAATAGAAGTGTCAAGGTCGAACATAGTAGTCCATTGTCTGATTACCGGTCATTGATGTATACCATTAACAGACGCAAGATCACCCACCGATAATGAAAATGGGAATCAAGGTACTAGAGTGCAATCTAACAAGTGTGAATAAATGTGTTGAGGTTGAGCACTTGGAAGAGTCCATCACTCAAGGGACATTGATGTATTCCCAAAATTGTCGATGGCGAGAGAACCTACCACTGATGAATGTAAGTCTCAAGGCACTCAAATGACTCTATAATCCTATCCTAGAATAAATAATCTAAAGTCGATAGGATGGAATCTGCTGGAAGGAGGGCATTAAGGCATCCCCCATCAACCAACACAAGGTACTCAGGAATGTTGTATAATGTGGAAGGACTCGAACAAGATGTGCATGAACCAATAATAGTACCGTGAATGGCCGACATGCAAATTCAAGACAATTGAGGAATGGTCGACTCAAGCTTCAACTTCCTTTGAACAAGAGCATAAAGGCGAATGGTGACTGAATGTAGGTAGCATCGACTCGATATACAAAACTGGGACATCTCTGTGACACATGAGGCATCAGCAAAGGCTCCATAAGGACCAGAAGCTTAACCAATCAGTGGAGAAAAACTCATAGATATGAGTATAGCTCCTAAAGTCAAACTACTAACTCAACCAATGGGCAGTGATATATAGTACTTTGTTCGAAGGTGACACGACTCGACTGCTGCCAAAGATAATATCTTTTCCTGTCCATCCTTTTGGTTTTTTTATTTTTTTGGACTTTTTCAGATATTTTGAAAAGCTTGAAAAAGAATAAAAGTGTTTTATAGTTACAAATCTAGGAGGAGACGAGTGTCATAGGGAAAACAAACTAGTTCCAAGTAGTGGAACATACCTATGCTCAATACAAGGAAACATGTGCAGGATAACGACACTCGAGGGAAAGTCCCCTCTCGGTAAAAAAAATGGGGAATCAAGCTGCAAAAGGGATATAAAAAGACTCTGTTTGGCTAGACATGAGACACGCTTTGGCTATATGGTTGATAATCAAAGTCAGGGAAGCTGGAATAAGGCTCAAAAAGGTAAGAAAAACTCATGATAATGCAATTACAACTTGACATATACAAGGGAGTACCGGGGAAAAGGCCAGTATAAAGATCAAGAGGAGTATGAAGCTCTTGCTCAAAGTCATGGCAGTACTATACAAAGGACTCCCACACCCTAAAGGAGAAATGTCAGCATGGGAACCAAATGCAATACATGATCCAAATAGGGTACCCATGTATGGTAAAGCTCTACCATTCACAACATGTCACTTCTACAAGCAGCAAGAAGGTTCTGTGACAAGATGGAATGGGTTTGTACCTAACGTTAAAATGAAACGGTCATAAGGTTATGAAAAATGCAAACTGATGTGAAAACCTAACCTATATGCCAGTCAGACATAATACTTACAGTAGAAACGAATGGATCAAAGCCACGGTTAAATCACACTCAAAATGGACTCCTACATCATCAAATTAGTTCAAACGGTCCAAAAATGGTCAAAAACTATAGAAAGTAGGTAAAAATTTCAAATTTTTTCTATAAATAGTAAAAAAATTAAAAATTTCCATATCATTTGAAATTTTACCCAACATAGTGTATTTGAGCTCAGAACTTCAGAAGCGAATTTCGGGATCATCGTCCAGCGGAATCTCTCCCCATTTGATCCAGGTAGATTCTCATGCCCTCCTCTTCCATTTTCATGCAAATTTTTTGAATTTTCATGGTCCATACTTGTGCATTTTGGCCCACACAGAAATCAGGCTTTTTTTCACGTACAAGGCTCGCCATACGTAGAAAAATAATTGCAACCCATGTACATGCATGGTTGTTTTGAGAACAGTCGCGTATAGGGCCGCAAACAAGGTTTTCAAAGGAAAAAAATGATCAAAACTTTGGTTTTTTGTGCAGGATGGTGGTAGAGTGGAGGGAAAGAGAGCATGGTGATGTGGAGGAGGCTGTGCAAGGTGATATTATGGCCCAACAAGCATTATGGGAATTTGGCTTATACAAATTTTGGTTTCTCAACATCCTAAGGGCCAAACCAAGACTACTCTAGCTACTGGTGGATTACTGGGATCTAGAATCTGAGACATTTCAAATAGATGGGATGTCGCTCAGCATTGAGGTTGAGGACATATACTTTGTCACTGGATTGTCCCAACGAGGAGAGATGGTGAACCTCCGATCTCGTGGGCTAGGAGGCAGTCTGACTATTGATGAGTACATAGCTGTGTACTGCTTTCTGGAGATGGAAAAGGTTGGGATTCAAATCCTAATAAACTCTATCCAAATTCTGGTGCTGAAGGCCATACTTTTGGAATTATGTAGGATTTCAAGGTTGGCTTCACTCCACCTGGCCTCGCGGCCAATGATGTTCTATGCGGTAGAGTGTATGCGACCTACAGTGTATGACTGGAGTACAACATTGTTGAGAAACATGAAACAACAACTCAGTGACTGCAATGTGGGTAGGGTGCAGAAATTTGGGTTTGGCAACGTAATGAGCACGTTCTTCTTTGAGCAGGTGCCAGGGCTAAGCCCTAGGGTGGACATTGCTCCACATGGAGTTTGGGATCCATCCCAGCGACGCTGGGCAAATGTCAAGTGTAGACTGGGCGAAGGTAGGGTGGCTAACCCCTACCTAGCATACTTCTTTCCATGGTGGCAAAGACATATCGTTGCCATAGACGACTACCCCTATGCAAGGATAGACTTTCGCGGAGATCCGGATATGCCGCTACCACCAGGAGCAGCTTATGGCGACATAGGTAAAGAATCCCAAACATACTTTTTAATTTTTGAATTATTTAATTTTTTTGTTCTTTTTTATATATTGACACAAAAGACATATTTTTGGTGTGACGACACATAGTGACAATCTGTCATGCATATGTAGATGTAGGACCATGATGACTAGAAGGCTTCCCTCGTCATCCATGGAGGGGAAGAGGAGACGATATCATGGGTGTGGATGCGGAGCAGATGCTCCAAAGCATCCACATGAACTTTGTTCACTTGACACACAGGGTACCCATGGAGCAAGTCGAAGACTTATTTGAGGCCATGCAGTGTCAGGTGGTTGGTGCACCATGAGCATGAGTTCAACTCTTTCGATGGCTAGCTAGAGCCGTAGTGCTATATCATGATCAGAACCCCCCTCCTCCTCAGGCTTAGAGACCTAAGTGTATTCATTTTTGTATGACTGTGTATTATATGTTGCTGGCTTGAAAGCCCCAATTTTGTATATGACACTTATGTATGATGATGTCACTTTTTGGATATTAATGAAAAGACTTTTATGATGATTGATTTTATTTATATTTACATGTGTGTAAAATGTATGTTTGTGATATGCTTATGGTCTATGCAACAAATGCCAATCTAACACATAGTTAGCATATGAGTCAGCAACTTGATTAAAAACTCTTGGAACATGAATGTATGTTATATTCTCAAATTGTCATTCTAGCAATCTCACACATAAGAATCTTCATAATAATGTCAGATCCATAATATGATACAAGCCATTAATTTGTGAAACCACTAACTGCAAATGAATACGTACCTCAAGAGAATGAACACCATGTGAAATGGCATCATGCAATAACTCAATGATGGCACTATATTCAGTAACATTATTCAAAGAATGCCATAAACATACGCCTCCTGAAGACAATACTTGACCCGTAGGGGCATAAATCACCTAAGCAGCCGAAGCTGAGTTTTGAGTGTGGCGGCTAGCACCATCAGTGAATCCTATGTAAACGAAAGACTCTATCAACATCTTCCAAAAGAAACCAAAGCTAATCAACAAACCCTATCACCATAATAAAACCTAACTATGAAATGCAAAACTGTACAATAATATACAACAATCAGCCCTGGCTGAAGATCATGCATAGTATTTTTTGAGATAGAGCCCATTTCTAGGCTCCTCCAAGGATGTCCCTTCATAATCAACCAGCTCATAAGAACCTTTCTCTAAGACTCATTTACCACATAAGGACCATGCCACATGGGATTGAATTTCCCTGCCCCCAAGGGTTCCTTAGCTTGATCCCACAAAAGGACCAAGTCACCTTCATTAGACCTCCTTGGATGAATAGAATTACCATACTGGACCTTGATGCAATGCTTGTTAACCTCTAGAGCCACTAAGGCATCTCGGCGCTACTCATCAAGTTTCTCTAAGTGGACCAAATGCTCTTCCAATGTAGAAGTGTCAGGTAAAATCTCTATAGCTAGCTTCAAAGAAGGGATTTCGCATTCAAACGGTAAAATTGACTCCACCCCATGTACAAGATGATATGGAGAGAATCCAATGGCAGTGTTAACCACAGTTCTATAATCCCACAAAGCAAGATACAACATAATATTCCAATTGGTCTTGCTTCGTGTGATAGTTCATTGGAAAATAGACTTAAGTGATTTGTCCACTGCTTCAACTTGTCCATTCACTTGAGGTTAATAAGAAGCTGAATGCTCTTACTTATACCCTAACTTGGAAGCCAACTCTTCCATCATTTTATTCTGAAAGTGCCTACCATGGTCAATGACAAGCTCTTTCGGAATGCCAAACCGGATGATAATCAGGTTGAAAACGAAATGCACGGGTGTCTCACCATCGGATTTAATTGTGGGCATAGCCTCTTCCCATTTCGTGAAGTAATCGACATCCACATTAATGTGATGATGCCTCCCAGTCGAATTTGGGTTGTAATCCATAAAATCAAGCCCCCATTTGGTGAAGGGACCAGCGATGACAATAAGATGTAACGGGGCTAGATGCAAGCGCGTATTGCATGAAAACACCTAGAAAGGGTGGCACTTCTTGACCGTATTAACGCAATCTTTGAAGATGGATGGCCAAAAATATCCCACTCTCAATATTTTTTTGGCTGTAGAAATCTCAGATAAATGACCACCACATGCCCCTCCATGGCAATCATTCAACACAACCTCGGCCTCATCATGGGTTAAACAACAACGCAAAATGGAATATACCCCACGGTGGTACAAAGTGTTATCCACTATAAGGTAGTTATTAGCTACATGATGTAATCATCATTGCTCATCCCATGAAAGGTGAGTAGGGAACTTTAATGTTTGTAAATATACAATGATATCCCTATACCACAGGTCCAAAGTTGAGATAAGGAAAATATGCTCATCGACAAACGTATCCTCATAAACTTCCTCCTTTTCCAAACTTGGAAAATCCGATATAAGCTCCGCAAAGATCAATGATTTCTTTGATTTCGTCGAAACGAACTCGAGATCAAACTCTTCCAAAATGACAATCCAATTATTGTACTTTCCCCCAATCATCCTTATAGTGAGGAAAAACTGAAATGGATTGATATGAGCTACGACCAAGGTTTGGCGAAGGAGAATGTAATGTCTCAATTGCTGAACCGCATGAATAGTAGCCAAGGCTAGCTTCTCCACATGGGAATAGTGAAGTTCTGCATCTATAAGGTTTCGGCTCAAATAATATATGACATGGTCATGGAGGTCCTCATCCTCCTGAACCAAAACCATACCAACCGTCTCCATCGACGCAGCCACATAAATCAAGAAATCACAGCTATAGTTGGGTGGACTAAGCACGGGGGTCATTGTTAAGGCTCGCTTAAGAGCATCAAAGGATGCCTGGGCTCACTCATCTTAGTAAAAATGGGTATTCTTCTTGAAAGATGCATAAATCCTTTAGTCAAATTGGAAAAATTAACCATGAATCTCCGCAAGAAGTTCGCCATGCCTTGAAAACACTGAATATTTCTAATATTACGCGGGGGAGACAACTAGAGTACTTCCTCAACCTTTAAGGGATCGACTCTTATACCCTCCTTGGATACGATGAGTCCTAGAAAGTGACCAACAGTCACGCAAAAGATGCACTTATGAGGATTTAAACGAACCTGGTAATGACGGCACCTTTCGAATACTAATATCAAATGATATGGATGATGCACTCTCAAACGAGATTGAGCAGCAAGATCATCCAAATATACTTCGACAATCATTTTGAGATTCTAAAAAATTAAGGTCATGGCCCACTGAAATGTAGCTCCAGCATTTTTAAGGTCGAAAGGAATTTTCCTATATGTAAAAGTACCCTAAGGACAAAATGTGGTCTTATGTTGATCCTCAAGCTTAATCTAAATCTGATTATATCCAGAAAAGCCATCCATAAAGGAAAATACTTCACTCCTAGCACACTCATCCAAAATATGATCAATAAAAGGTGTGGGGAAATTATCCTTAGGACATGCATGATTTAGGTCACAGAAATCAGTGCATATACGGATCGCTCTCTATTTTTTATCCACCGGAACGGGATTTGAAACCCACTCTGTCAAGGGAATGGGATAGATAAAACTAGATTTCAATAGTTTCTCTATCTCAGCCTTAATGGCAGGTTCTTTTCTAGGATTCACTACACGTAAACATTGTCGAACCGGCTTTGCATATGGATAGGTTTTGATCTCAAGTTCAATAATACAACAGTTAATACCTATCATCTCATCATATGACCAAGCAAAGATGTCACGAAACTCTTTAAACAGCTCGGTATACTCCTTGATATCATCGAGGGAACATGTTGGCTTAAACTTGGGCAGACCCGGGTTTACTGTAGTGTACCAACAAAACCCCTAGCTCACTGGCCCTTTCAGCGACATACCACAGAACGGCTTGAAGTCTCACCTGAAGTGATCCTAGATGGGGTGGTTGAAGAATCAGGTTTCCTCAACCAGGTTCTGTAGCATCCTATGTTCTTTTGATTCTAGTTAACCAGTGGGATTTATCAGCAAGGGTTGTTTCTCTCTTCCTAGCTGACTCTTCTATGGGACTGGATCTTATCGCATCACAGCTTCCAGGACGATGCGCAAACCTTCTCTTATACTCAACTCTTAGCCTGCGATATCTCACACCGCAACTCCTCCGACGGTGCGATATCGCCTTTCTACACTGCGATATTTCCTACAGCAAGACTCAATATGCTCATCAAATCTCAAGGTCTAGAGGGTTTCTCCCTGGGTATAGTAGCTTAGTTAACCTTCATTAGGATTTTAAACAACTTCACTTAAGCTTATACAGTCTAACACGCTTAACATCGATCATGCTCAACTCGCTGAACTAAATATACAGAAGTCACTTAACACTGTAACTGTTAGCTATCATGAATCAAGCACTAATAAACTCATATCTAGAATACTCAACACATTCAACTCGCATTTAACCTTCTATATTATTGTAAACTAGACCATAGCATACATACATTCATTAACTAATAAGCAAAGTTCATGTAACGAATAACAGATAGCACATAAATGTAGCACAATCACATGAAACAGTTGCACAGCATACGGATTTTACGTGGTTCACTTCCAAGCGGGAAGCTACATCCATAGGAACTGTGTTTTATTATATCTTGAGAGAGTACACAGTTGCGCTGCAACCTCTTATGCAACTTGAGATCTTCTGGGAAACTCCACGCACACAGCTGGGAGCCCTTCTCTCTTAGATCTCTTCTCTTCCTATAATGCTTTCTTCTTATAATATTCTCTTTTCTCTCTCTCTCTCAATCCCTGCAGATTGTTACATTCATGCTCAAGGAGCTGGCTACTGGTTACAGTAAGACAACTACATATTTAACAATAGAACCAGAGCTCGACTCTTCCTCAATGTCTTACAATACTGATGACAACTAACTAACTGATGGGCTAGCTATCTAACTGTCTAAATATCTAACTAACCAACCTTTTACAACACTAAATTCATGATTAAATAGGTGGCCCGAAAGTCTCATCATGATACAAAACTGTGGGCCTATCCCAACAGTAACCCAAAAACCCTAACTGTGACAGTTAGCCTATCTGTACTTTGAACTACCGCTTACTGGTCACACTACAGCTTTCTGCAGTCTTCCACAATTTTCGGTGCTGATCGTGAGTATGGAGCACTGCTTCCTCAATTGCTCCCCTTATATCCTTTGTCTTTAATACCTCAGTCCGTTGCTCCTTTTCCATTTATGAGGGTAGCTGAGCCCTCCTGTCATCGCTGCTACCTTCAATGCAATGGTTGAGCTCTCTCTTCTTGGCCGCTTCAGGTACAGTTTCCTTTGACTTCCTTGTTCTGATATAGCAGTGTTTCTTGTAGCTGCGGGGCCCTACTCCAATAGTCCCCTAACACTTACTTGTGGCTCGTCCCTAAGCCACTAACAGCTGGCTTTTCTTGCTGTAGCTTCTCCTTGGCTTCCTATGAAGTCCTTGCGAATCTCTCCCTGAGTCCTGCAACATCTTTATCCATCAAATTTTCTCTTTTCTCCTTTGTGCTTTCTATCATCTTTGGCATCGTCTTCTGTAAACTTAGTTCATGGGTTTCTCTTATATTTCCTTCCCTCATTGTCATTCTCTCACTCTCATCGCTTGCGATAAATTCAAGTGACCTCTTTACCTGGATCACCATCGAATCCCTCACACAAGATATACTTCAAAGTTGCATATAGGTCCTTTCATGTATCAGCAGCTCCCTTAAGGATCTTGAGCTTTTGAGAAGCCTTCCACATATATCATTTCCTCTTTATCTGGGTTAAAAATCGTATCACAAAGAAAAAATATAAATCTGTATCTTCCAGCCTTCTCAAACATTTCATTCAGTCTGGATCCTTCCATACGAAAACTATACAAACCATGAATTCCATTCCGAGAACAAGCCTTTGTCTGCATGCTGAATTTCTGCTTGTTTGATTTGTTTTTCCCTCTCACTTTTCTTCTCAACAAATCGCTCCAGGTATTCACGCTGCCTATGATCTTCATATTTTCATTTCTTTGCCTCTGCAATCTCTTCTTCTTCCCTTAACTGATCAGATAGTTCATCTTCCTTCTCCCGTTGCCTTCTTTTTCTCATTTTTACTTTCTTCCTATTTATTTTTGTCGACAGATTTCTTCTCATCATTATTCTTATCTGTTTGCTTATCTTCAGTGATCTTCTCGTCTTTCTTCTTCTCTACCTTGAGCTGGACTCTTCTACTATCTGAGCTTGACTCCTCATCCTTGGCATCTGTCTGACCTATGGTGCACCTAATTTCACAACCCTGGGCGGCATCGTCATAGCAGAATCAAGGCCACCACGCTGGAATCGTCGCACAACATCTTCTAAAGGTTCCTTCTCGGATATACACCACCTGGTGCAATACTCTGGACTGGCAATGGCTGTAGAAATAGGGAAACTAGCACTATGTAACTGGAGTATCTCTACACAGGGAAAACCCTAAAAATTGCTCTATAACTCTCAGAAATTGCAAAAGTAACCCTTCTGTTTGAATGATCTGTGTATTTTTAATGAAGGCGATAATCTCTGAAGCAACGGTCGCTTAGACTGGACTCGTTGGTGACATTTATTGCATGGATAAGACAACAGTCATCGTCCCAGTCCTCATTAAGTGCTGAAAATACGATCAAATCTCCCTCGAAAATTATATGCAAGCGCCGGTCTCGACCAAGATTTACCAAATCTAGGACAATAACTGTACTGTTTCCAAATCTAAGGTAACGTATACCTATCATATCTAGATTAATTGCTTTTCAGAAGGCGAAGTGACTGGCCCTCTTTCCCTTTTCAAAATCATCTACGTGGCACGGGGAACATCGCCTCGCTGCGATGTCACACCGCATCGTCCTGAACCAAAATGTTGGCGTGAGACTCCGCAATGTTCAAAAACTCCGCAAGCGTCCTATGACTTGCGCAAAATAAAATATTTTAACTTCTTTTTTTTCTGGTGTAGACTAGTTATGGGTGTGATGCCTCCTTTCAACTACACTGGACATCTGCACCACCTAATTCTCTGAGTTAGGGCTAGGAGGTGGGGTGTCTATCACTGTAAATCTTGAGCCTACTGCCATTAATCAAAGTAGGAACAAGTTCCCCGTTCAGTTTACTAAGCTGAATGGCACCTCCTTCTGTAACTTGCTGAATCTGATATGGCCCCAACCAATGTGTCTTGAACTTCCCTGGAAACTTAACAAACTTGTTGTCATAAAGGAGCACTAGGTCTCATGTCTGGAAAATCATTCTCTTGATGTGCCTGTCATGCCTAGCTTTTTCTCGTGCCTTCTGCACTTTTTGATGAAATCCTGCGATGAATATGTCTTCTTCTAAGGCAAGCAGCTGCGCTAATCTTTCATTCATCGTATCTGTATCAGCCATCTCGGTAATTTGAGCAATTCTTAAGCTGGGAATAATATATTCCATAGGCATAATAGCCTCTTGTCCATACACCAAGCTAAAAGGTGTGTGTGCTGTAAGTTTCTTACATGTAGTCCTATAAGCCCATAATACAGCATTAACCCTGAGGTCCCAATCGTCTCTTTGGCTGTTACAGATCTTAGTAAGAGAATTTTCTAGAATCTTGTTAAAATCCTCCACCGTACCATTAGCTTGTGGGTGGTAGGGAGTGCTCTTATGATGCTGTATCTGAAATTCCTTCGTCAAGGCCTGAATAATGCGATCCAGAAAGTGTGTGCCTTGATCACTCATCAAAATTACTGGACATCCAAATCTACTTATGATGTTTTCAAAAATGAACTGTGCAGTTGTAGCAGCATCACAATTCCTTACTGCTTTGGCCTCTGCCCACCTGGTGAGGTATTTTGTTCCTATGATGATGTATCTCGCACTAGTTCGTTTCCCTGGTGGGTTGATAGGACCCACGAAATCTATAGCCAACTTTTCAAATGCTCGCAGCGTAATCTATGGTCGCAGCGGAATTTCATCTCTTCGTGAAGGTTTTCCTACCCTCTGGCAGATATCGCAACATCTACAAAACTCCTTAGCGTCTTTATGCAAAGTAGGCCACCATAATCCTGCAGCTAGAATTTTCTGAGTAGTCAGATTTCCTGCGAAATGACCTCCTGCGGTACCTGAATGTGCTTCCCTGATAATGGCCTCTTTCTCGTGCGGAATAACGCATCTGCGCAGGACTTCATCTGGACCTAACTTGTATAAATGTCTTGCGATCAAAGTGAAGTCTGCTGCTTTAACAACTAACTGTTTCTTTTGCTGCTTAGTAAACTCAACTGGTGCCTACCCTGTAGTGAGAAAGTGAATAATATCTGCATAATACTCATCTGCGATGTGGATAGAAAATAATTGCGCATCTGGAAAATTATCCTCTAGATTACTTGGTTCTTCTCCTGATTCTATTCACGACAAATGACCAGGTCCGGCATTTAATCTTCATGGTTTTAAAATAATTTCAAAATCATACTCCTGAAATAGGAGTAACCATCTACAGATTCTTCCTCCTAACACTGGCTTATTGACCAAATACTTTAAAGCGAAATGGTTAGTGAACATCTTGAATGGGGCACCCAACAGGTAGTTCCTGAACTTCTGTAGAGCATACACCATAGCTAATCCTTCTCTTTCTGTAGTGTTGTAGTTCTTTTCTACGGTAGATAACTTTCTTCTTGAGTACGCGATAGGGTGATCGATACCCCCTTCTCCTGGCTGTGTTAAGACAATCCCCAGTGCGATTCTAGATGCATCCACATGTACATGAAATGGATTGTTCCAATTTGGAAATACTAAGATGGGTGTTGTGACCATCTTCTCTTTAAGAGTGTCTAAAATTTGTTGGCATTCCTCGGTCCATAGGAATTTCACGTCTTTCTTTAACAGCTTTTCCATAGGTGCTGTGATCTTTGCATAGCCTTTGATGAATTTTCTATAATACCCTGTGTGACCAAGCACTGTCCTCAATTGCTTGACTGAGTTGGGTGCTGAAAGATTTACAATGATGGAAATCTTTGCAGGATCTACCATCAAGCCTTGTCTGCAAACAATATGACCGAACAAAATACCAAATGGTGCACAGAATATACATTTCTTCAAGATAAGAGAAATATGATATTGCCTACATTTCTCTAACATGAGCCTTAAATCTCCTATATGGTCTTTGATTAATCCAAATACAGTCCAATCATAAAAATAGACTTCTAAGAATTTATGGATGTATTCCTTAAAGACAGCAACTACTACTCTAGAAAAAATAGCTGGTGCATTTTTAAGACCAAAGGGCATTACCGTATACTGGAATGAGCCCATTCTGTCGCAAAGGTGGTCTTATGTCAATCCTCTGGATGGATTCTTATCTAGTGATAGCCTGAAAATCCATCAGTGAATGAGTAGATCTCCTGTCCTCCCACGTTGTCTAAAACTTCATTAGTAAAAGGTGTCAAAAATGGGTCATGAAGCGATGCGTTTTTGAGTTTGCGCAAATCAACACAAATCCTGATTTCTCCTTTAGTTTTCTTTTCCTGCACAACCATGGGACTAACCCATTCGCTCTCTTCTACGGGCTCAATGATGCCTGCTGCTAGCATCTTATCAATCTCATCCTTAACTTTTTCTTTATAACAAGGATTTAATCTGTATGGACGCTGCTTAACTGGCCTAGCATCCTCTTTCAAAGGTATCCGCATGACTCCCAAATATCCTACTATTCCCTTCATCTCTATAAACTTAGTGGGAAATAAGTCCTGATATTCTTGTAACAAATCTGCGATGTGTCCTACCGTTTCATCATCCCAATAGTCTCCAATAGAGGCAAACTTTGGTTCTGTTTTTGTGCCAATAATGATCTTTTTAATCTTAATAGGCTCTGTGACAGCTGGAATATCTAGTTTTGGTCCATCAACTTCGCGAGTCCCTTCTAACTCTAGAATTTTTATACTGCAAGGATTATCGTCCTCATCACCTGGCTCTTCTGCGAAGTTGTAACACTCTAACGCATGTTCTAACTGGATGGCCCAATCAGGCTGAGCATACACTGGTAGGGTATAGTCATCAAGTATCTTAGTCTTTATAATGTCTAGAGCCTGATCAATGCTTGGATACTCAGATTCAAAAGTGAAAGTGAGTAAAAAGTTGTCTATCATAACTGGCCATGTAATCGTTCCTCTGTGCAACTCTGTCTCAGTGTACCAGTTCCTTGGGACTGTGTCTAAAGTGTGAATGAATAGGTGAACCCATTCATCCTCTGGAATGTCCGACCAATTTTGTTCACAAATATTAATATGTGACCTGGGGTCACTTTCTCCTGTGTATTTCTATTGTAAACACTCCTTGTCATTAGAGAATATGATCATCATCAATCTCTTAAAATCATCCCATGATGCGATATTTTCTTTATGTGCATGCACGATCTTGCAGGTGTGGCTCTTACTGCAAGGTCACTAGCTTCCATCCTCTGCTCATGAAGGATTTCCTACTCAAACTACTATAAAAAGTCATTGACATCTGCTAAGCCATCAAATGACGGAATATCCTTAACCTCTATGCCAATTCATCGCAGTGACTTAGTCATAAATGCACATCTGCGAGCTGAGACTTAATAAAGTCTATTCTGCCAATTTTCTAAACCAACATCCGAATCTCATGCGCATGAACTATCACATCGCTAGCTAATATTTCCTTCTACGGTGGGGTTGATATAATCACTCTGATTAGCAATCATCTAATAGAAGCTCTCCATATAACACACCTATTCCTCTGCTCTGATAGGTTCAATGTATCAAGGACCCTGAAAAGGATCCAATGGTGCAATGACTCAGATCTGTTTATCCTCAAAGGTCATTTGTCTTTTCTTCAAATTGATAATATCCATGTTATCAATTGCCCAATCAATACCTAATAAAGCTGGATATAGTCTGCTATCACCAATAATTTCTATGACTTCAAAATCTGCAAGGCTACGAACTCCGTCAATATCAACTGGTACTTGCAGTAATCGACCCAGTGGTGATACCCTCTGCTGATTGGCAAATCGCAGATGGATAGGTGATCTGGATAACTTAGGACTGCCCATATGTTCCCATGTATGCTTAGTAAGAACATTTACCTCCGATCCTAAATCTAGGATTACCTCATCCATTTCAAACTCTCCAATTTGTGCTGTGAGTCTCATTTCTCTTCCTGTTCTTGTATGGCCCATAATATTATGAACAGCACGCTGGGTACTACTCATGGAAGAATACTGTTGATACTGATCCATGATGCGTTGAATCTCTCCTATGGCCTTCTCATTTCTTACGAGTTTCAAGCAGCTCCACAGGAAGCATTGTACACTTCCTGTCAACTCATCTTCTTCGCACCTTCCAGATGTGGTAGCCTGCGATGTCTGCACAGGACTAACGCCACAAGGTTTTTGCTACGGTATGCCCCTACAAGGAAATACCTGCGATCCTGGTAGTGTAGGGTTAGTAAATAAAGTTTTATCTTACTAAAAATTTTCTTTGTTCTTCTGCAGGTCAAGCGGTGTAGGTTTATCAATGGCTTTACGCACCCACTTCGGACCTGTATTCTTTTCGGCATCCGCAATGTACTACTAGTAGAAGCACCACTATGAGTCACAACATTGACGCTTGGTTCTGGTTCTTTCTACTCAGCAGCAATAAGCTGAATATTCTGGTTTACTGTTGGCTTAGGATCCTTAATCTTGGCTATCAAGATAGGACATTCTTCTATAGTATGATCATAGGACTTGCAATACTTACATGTTGTAGTAGGGTTCTGAAAATCCCTAGCATAATGTCCTACAAATCCACGGTTGTAACAAACAATCGGTCCATGGCCACGGCCAAAGCCTCCACCACGGCCTCGTCCTCTTAATCCTACACCACAGCCATCATGAGCTGGTTCATGCTGTGGTCCTACTACTGGTCCTGATGTCTTTGACTGGACTCTGTAGAAGTCATGTTTTCTCTCTATCATGAGATCATAAGCTCTTCAATTATTTTCATCATGTCCTACTGACTTACAGAAGTTACAGTATAAATTTAGGAGTTTGTACATACTTTTGAAGTAAATGGAATTCTTGTGGTCTATGTCCTCTTGTTCTACATATTTCACACCATGGCCCTTGATTCTGTACTAAGGGGTTAGGAGCCCCACTTGCTAGATACTCAACAAATACTGGACAGTTATCTTTGGTATGGCCATGTCCTTTACACTTTGTACACCATAATTCTTGTTCAACCTCTTTTCCTTTCTTAATCTCATGTAGCTGTAAAGTGAGATTGGCTAACTGATTCTGTAAGTTTGTCATACCTGCACTAGTCTCAGCTAGAGGTGAAGCCTCTAGTTTCATTGCCATATCCAATGCTTCATCCTGTGTATGGAGTTTCTGTTGCATTAGTGGAATTCTGATGTGAGGGAGCAGTGCTGCAATGAACCATTCCTTATGCTGCTCCGGCGCAAACTCAAAGCTAACTTGGTCTATAAGAGCTTTAAATTTCTAATTGAAATCCCATACTAACTCTGTGGGTAACTATTTAATGTCTTTAAGTTCTGTGATACATTGTGACTCAGACTTGGGTTTCTTAAATTCCTTAATCATTGTAGTCCTGACCTCTACAAGTGTTCTGATCTGCGCTGATGTATACTTCATATACCATGTTAAAGCTCGTTCTCTAAGTGTAGTGGCCAACTGGACAAGCTTGGTATTGTCATCCTGGATCTGTTTAATGGTCCATACAGCTTCGCATAGGAACCAATGTTGTTCTGGGTCTTCTACCCCTATACCCCTAAAGGTAGGTAATTTCATGTCATCCCCCATTCTGGTTCTACAAGGTGGATTCTGATTTGCTGTATTACTACCACTTGACGTTGTAGATGTATCTGATGTAGAGGTAGTATGTACTGTGTGTGAACTACTAGATGGAGCTCCTGCGGGATTATTCTGAGTCCCAGTCGGTTTCTGTGGGGTATAAGGGTGGTAAGGGATACCCCCTACTATTATTTCTCTATTACTTTGACTCTGTTCTCTAGTACTGTATGAACTGTCTTCAAAGAAGGAAGATCTGAAATCTACTTTATATTTCTTACCGCTACGTGTACATCTAATTTCTTCAAAATCACTCTCAAACTCTTGTGACATTACACTTACTTAACTTATTCATCTGAGAATATATCGAGTACTCCTTTTTCATATAATAACATCTTAAGGGACAAGTTTAAAGATTTTAGGTACTAACCACGATATCCTTTGAAGAAGTACCTTTCTGCTTCCCTGAAACTCTTTATTTGATCAACTCCAAACTCTGTAATGAAACCTTCCAGCAAACTCGCAAGCCAGAAGTCTACTGCCTGTGAAATGGGATTATCTACGCTCTTCACGGTGTGAATCAGCTCCAGTGTCTAGATAATGTTCCTTTTCTTCTTGAATATGTGTTTATCATTCAACTTTGACAACCAATCGTACAACTCATTTGCATAGGCCG
Organism: Pseudotsuga menziesii; assembly: GCA_001517045.1. NCBI lineage: Eukaryota > Viridiplantae > Streptophyta > Pinopsida > Pinales > Pinaceae > Pseudotsuga > Pseudotsuga menziesii. The sequence goes on along the minus strand of LPNX011209854.1, from coordinate 380,828 downwards.
CAAAAAATATCTGATGCAAGTCTGTGAAGATATGTCTCTGTAGCCAGTCCTCTGTACTCAACCTAGGACTCTTGTTTTGTTTCTCAGCAAATTCTTTTTCCCTAGACTCAACCCCCTGATTAAGTTCTTCTTTAGTAGGATGCCAAAAGAGCATCAGCTCTTCAGTTTGCTCAAAACCGGCGACAGAACCATTTGTTGGCTTAAACTTGTGAAGACCCGGGTTTACTGTAGTGTACCAACAAAACCCCTAGCTCACTGGCCCTTTCGGCGACAGACCGCAAAATGGCCTAAAGTCTCACCCGAATTGATCCTAGATGGGGTGGTTGAAGAATCAGGTTTCCTCAACCAGGTTCTGTAGCATCCTAGGTTCTTTTGATTCTATTTAACCAGTGGGATTTCTCAGCAAGGGTTGTTTCTCTCTTCCTAGCTGACTCTTCTATGGGACTAGCTCTTATCACATCACAGCTTCTAGGATGATGTGCAAACCTTCTCTTCTGCTCAACTCTCAGCCTATGATATCTCGCACCACAGCTCCTCCCACGGTGTGATATCGCCTTTCTACGCTACGATATTTCCTACAGCAAGACTCAATATTCTCATCAACTCTCAAGGTCTAGAGGATTTCTCCCTGGGTATAGTAGCTCAATTAACCTTCATTAGGATGCTAAAAAACTTCACTTAAGATTCTACAGTCTAACACGCTTAACATCGATCACGCTCAACTCGTTGAACTAAATATACAGAAGTCACTTAACACTGTAACTATTGGCTATCATGAATCAAGCACTGATAAACTCTTATCCAGAATACTCAACACATTCAACTCACATTTAACCTTCTATATTACTCTAAATTAGACCATAGCATACATGCATTCATTAACTGATAAGCAAAGTTCATGTAACGAATAACAGATAGCACATAAATGTAGCACAATCACATGAAACAGTCGCACAACACACAAATTTTACGTGGTTCACTTCCAAGGGGGAAGCTACATCCACAGGAACTGTGTTTTATTATATCTTGAGAGAGTACACAGTTCCGCTACAACCTCTTATGCAGCTTGAGATCTTCTAGGAAACTCCATGCACACAGCTGGGATCCCTTCTCTCTTAGATCTCTTCTCTTCCTATAATGCTTTCTTCTTATAATATTCTCTTTTCTCTCTCTCTCAATCCCTGCGGATTGTTACATTCATGCTCAAGGAGCCGGCTACTGGTTATAGTAAGATAACTACAGATTTAACAATAGAACCAGAGCTCGACTCTTCCTCAATGTCTTACAATATTGATGACAACTAACTAACTGAAGGGCTAGATATCTAACTGTCTAACTATCTAACTGACCAACCTTTTACAACATAAAATTCATGCTTAAAATAGGTGGCCCGAAGGTCTCATTGTGATACAAAACTGTGGGCCTATCCCAATAGTAACCCAAAAACCCTAACTGTGACAATCGGCCTATCTGTACTTTGAACTGCCGCTTACTGGTCACACTACAGCTTTCTGCAGGCTTCCACAATTTTCAGCGCTGATCGTGGGTATGGGGCGCCACTTCCTCGGTTGCTCCCCTTCTATCCTTTGTCTTTAATACCTCAGCCCATTGCTCCTTTTCCATTTATGAGGGTATATGATCCCTCCTGTCGTCGCCGCTGCCATCAATGCAATGGTTGAGCTCTCTCTTCTCGGCCGCTTCAGGTACTGTTTCCTTTGACTTCCTTGTTCTGATATAGCATCTTTTCCTGTAGCTGTGGGGCCCTACTCCAACAAAATAATCTACCCCAATGTAGACATTCTCAACCTTGCCAATATCGAGAGAAATATTGATAGGAATAGTTGGTGATACATTAGCCATGTTTTTATCAGCCATCGGACTAGGAGAGCTTAATGGAACCACGGAGCTACCAATATTCTCGCTAATAATCTCCCTAAAGTCATCACACTCCATATAGTCAATATTAGGAAGAAAATATGATCGATGATGCAATTCCTCCCAAGGTTGCTCAACTCCCGGCATGGACTCAAGGATAGCTTCATCTGATGGAAAAACATCATCGAGGCAATCGTGTGAGTGAGAACTCTACTTCCCATGAAGGAAACACATATAGGTCCTCCTCCTCTATCTATGAAGAGGAAGGACTAGGCTCTGCAACCTGATCAAAATTCATTTGATAAGCCACCATCATTACAGGAAACAGCACGAGTCTTAGTGAGCACACTCAAAGTACTCAGTGAAGGAAGAATCCAAGGATCTTCCATATGGGTAGTGTGAAAAGACACCAAATTCAACAAGGATGAAGCCTCGCCAAGGCTAGAACCAATCATAAAAAAGGGCGCAGGGCAATTAAAGGTTCCCATAAAAGAAGGATACATACCTACGCCCACACTCCTAGTTGTCGGCTAAGAATGATCGATAATCGGGATGGAATCTCTTGATGATGCATTGACACTTGGATTTTGGAATGACGTTTGATCAATCGTAAAAATATTCCCATTAAATGGAAAGCATATCACTCAAAAGAGGGAAGAAGCTACAACTTGCATACTATACATCCAATTCCTACCCTGTAAAAGAATGTAGTCAAGTGGCGCATCCACCACCTCAACCTCGATTGCGACGGTCTTCCCTCCCAATTGGACTTTTAAGGAAGGAAGAATTCTGTGTGGTCAAAACGATCTACCATCGAAATCTATCAACATAGTAGCAGATTAAGACAACTCAGGAGAACCCAAACCCTTCCAACAAGACAAAAACATCACGAAAGTTGTAGCGCCTTCATCAATGACAGTACACTTGACGGTGTTGTCAAGACACTATACATGAATCAAAAGAGACATTTAGTAAGGAAAGTGAGGTTGTACTCCCATGGTTTCAATTTTGATCATAGTAGAATATTTATCATCACTGACCCCAAGATCAGACAATAAAGCTTTCCTCTACGGAGGACAAGTCTGAAGCACTTCTAACTTGGACATCACACAAGGATTCTGGCCCAAATCCTTGGCAACTGAATAGTTCTGGGCGGCTCAGGCATTAGGATTGTGCCCCAAACACTTTAAGACTCCCTTAGGAATGTGAGGTGGAGCTTCTAGTTTATCCATAGGCTTTTCAATTCGCAAAGGGCTCTCGGGTGGTGAAGTTTCTTTCCCAAGGTCTAGTTGTGACGAACCATAGTCTTTCGTATGAGTCACAACCTTAGTAGCACTCATCATGTTGATGCATCCATGACCACTAACGGCCTCTAGCGGGTTTTTATTTCCACCCGATGCACAACTAGGATCAATGGTCATTGAGTTCATATTTTGGTTGTTGGGTAAAGAATTAGTTAACACAGTTGGGCCCTATGCTATGAACCTTGAGGCATCTTCCATACGAGGGCACAAGTGAGTGAGATGGTCCTCCATACATAATTTGCAAGGAAAATTCACCTTACATTTAGACTAATTGTCCCCCGCCCTCCCCCCTTGGTATTAGTGTTCTTGTAATTATTATTAGCATGTTCGTTCTTATTCCCACCCTTATGATTATGTTTTCTTTTTTTCTTATTCCTTCCAAGCTGCTGGTTGCCTTTTGGGTTCGATGTTTGCACAAAAAGTACATTCACCGATTGGGTAGGTTGAGACAAAGCCATAGCCTGTCCCGACGCATACTGGTTAATTGAAAATTGGCTTGTTAGAATAATCAATACATATTTAGCTGCCTTAGACATTAATTAATCCATCTTTTGTCTTATTTTCCTAGTTTCCATATTCCACCCTATGCAAGTTGTCCTCCACACATCCAAAGTGGTAAAACTTGCTAAATTTCAGTCATGGAGCACTTGGGAAACCACTTGGAATTAAATCTACTTTATTCCTGGCCTTCCTAGTGCATGTCTGCTTTTTCTGCTTTATTGCCTACTTTTTCTGAGTTTTAAGGCAATTGGGAAAGTTTGACTAGGTGAAGTTAACTTGTTTTTTGTCCTCATCATCCTCCACTCTTTTCTCCTATGAAAAGCATGTATGAGTTTTCCTTCCATCATCTATTAGCTTGCCTAATTGATTTTTCCAATTCGTGAGCTCCTAGACAGATTTGGAAACTGCTTTATGCACCTATGGGGGATTTTCTTAGATTTAGTAAGCCTGCTTTTGACCAAATTTGAATGGAATCCTTATGCATTTGAATCTCTCAAGTAATTATTTATTGTGGTAGCCTATGACTTCATAGGTTTGGCTATTTTACACTTATTCAATACAGATTAGTGTTATGCTCCATATTCAATCTCCTTTGTGTGTAATTTGCATGTGTAATTGGAAATTTTTGTGAGTGTAATTGTTCTAACACCTGGGTTCAATTTCCACATCATATCAGAGCCTTTCTATATCGATTTATCTCCTTCCAATTTGTTATTTCAAGTTCAACATCATTGACTGGGAGCATTCTACTGACTGAAGGGACAATTTCTGAGCTATGGATCAATCTCAGAAGATCATCTTGAATCCATTTAACTTCTTTGAATGGAAAGCAGATATGGAGATACTGTTGAAATAGAAAGGCCTCTACAGAGTGACTATGGCAACAAAAACAGAGCCCAATTCATCTACAGAGAAAATTAAATGGCACAACAAGAGGAATGAGGCCTATGGTCTCCTGTGTTTGAGCATATCCAGAGACCTCCTTTTCCATCTTGATGGATTAACATCACCAAATGAAGTATGGGAGAAGCTTGTTGAGCTTTTTGGTAAGATAGATGAGATTAGGGGACATCAAATTGAAAATGAATTGATCTCCCTATGTCCCAATAGCTTTGAATCCCTGCAACTCTATTTTTCCAAGTTCAAAGCACTTGTTTTGCAGCTAAAACAATGTGGGATCGAAAAGAAGGATGAGAAACTGGTTTTGGCCATACTCTCGAAGTTTGGCCCTGACTATTCAGTGTTTGTATCGACCTTATATGCCACAAATTTGATAGCTTGAGCCTGGAAAATTCCTAGCCTTGCAGATTTCATGGAATCTCTCACACAAGAACAAGATAAACTGGTGGTGATGGGCACCATCAAACCTTTTGAAGACCAAGATCTGGTTGCTGGAGATTCGAGGGTGGATTCAAAAGGAAAGAAGAAAGCTAATAATCCACCTAAGCAAAAGAGAGATAAGAACAAGTCTCCAGAGGAGCCCCAAATCTCCAAGAAGAACTTCCAAAAGAAGAAGAACAAAGGAAAAATGAGCAAGTGTGCATATTGCAGTAAGGGCAATCATCCTGAAAGCTCCTACATGAAGAAGCAAATAGACATGCTGACCTAACTCCTGGAGAATAATGGCATCTCCCTTCCTAACAGCTCAAAGAAGAGAGAAGGAGGATCAAATTCAGAAGACAGAGAGAGAGTTCATGCATTGGTTGCTGGCACATCAAGCTCACCTAGTTTCATCATTGATTTTGGAGCTTCAAGACATATGGTTTTGATGAAGGAGGCATTCACCTCACTTGACATGTCGAAAGGTCCACCAATAGTACTGGGAGATGACTCTCTCACTGAAAGTTTGGGCAAAGGGAGGATTGATCTTGACCATGGTAAGTTCAGCAATGTATTGTATGTTCCAGGTCTTGCCTCTAACCTCTTATCAGTGTATCAGATGACCCACACAGGGTCTCCAAAGAAGGTCATATTCTCTCCTGATGAAGTTGAGATCACAGAGATCTCAAGTGGTAAATTCATTGCAAAAGGAGTTACAAATCACACTTTGAAGGTATACATGTTCTCACACTTCCTACCCTACTCAAACCCCTTTGCTCTTCTGATTCATGCTAATGAAGCAAGCAAGCTTTGGCATGAAATATGTGGCCACCTCAATTACAATTATATTTCTAATCTTAGTGAAAAATAAATGGTCATAGGGTTACCAAAGATTAAGTTTTCCAAATGAGTCTCCCAAGGTTGCATCTTAGGAAAACACCCAGAGCACAAATTTGAGAAAGCTAGTCATGAGAGAACCTTTGCACCTCTTGATTTGATCCACAGTGATGTTGCTGGCCCATTTCCTCTTATGTCAATGAGTTAGGCCAAATATGCATTGACATTCATAGATGACTTTTCCAGGTATTGCTAGGTTTACTTCCTGAAACACAAGTCCGAAGTTTTTGGCCTCTTCAAAGTCTTTAAGGCTTTGGTTGAAAACCAGTTTGGGAGGAAACTCAAGGTCCTCAGATCTGAAAATGGTGGTGAGTATGTCAAGTCTGAGTTCATTCAATATTGTGTAGATGCAGGTATTCAGATGTAGCATTCTATCCCTTACACACCACATCAAAATGGTGTTGCTAAG